>OY723389.1:24806830-24845576 GCA_963210295.1 Ophion ellenae | reverse complement strand
TTGTTTCGTGGATAGCTGGAGGCTAATGCATGAAATGATACCGGTGAATTCAATCTGTGATGAAAGGTAGATTTTCGATGTCAAATCGCTATTCCCATTGTTCACGATATAATAATTCCGGGAATGCGTGATTTTGTATTATTTAAAACAATGCTATATATTCTGGATCGTTCGCAACAGTTGATGGGGGTTATTTGCTCTCGCAGGCATTTCTTACGATCATACGGACGCAGAATTTTGCTCGCGTTGGACGACGGACGAGAATTGCGAAATATGTTGTCAGATGAGAAACACGCGTCAACGTGAATTTCGTTTCTACCAGTAATGCGCAGCTGTCTCGCATTGCTCGCTCGCCTGAGGCGTTGTGGAAATCGGTGGTTTTCTGTAGAGACTTCGGTTTTGTGAGCGGCGGTGCGATATTTCGAAATTTCATCGCTGAAAACGAGCAAACTTTCATGCAAAAGTACCAATGAAGTGAGACAAAGTTTTCCGGCTAGAGGGAAGTGCATTGCAAGCATTGGCGTAGCCAGGAGGGAGCAGGGGTGGGCACAGCCCACTCCAGAAATCCCGGTGCCTCCCCCAGAAAAAAATCGATCCAAAATAATGAAATTCAAATGATCGATTAATTTTATTTAACGGAGACTTTGTCATTGGAGTGCCATATTTCAGGTGCTTATATTTTATTTTTTTTTAAGGAAACGATTAAAGCTTTTTGAGTGCGGTTTTTTTCTTGCTTTTATTCGTTATATACAGAACGTTAAAAAATTTTTTTTTGAAAAAAAAAAACCAAAATGGCGGCCGTTGCAGCTCCGCGAAAGCAGGTCCTCAAATCGCGGGAGGGTAAACGGCTGACATCACTGCCCCCTCTTTGTTGATCTGAAACACAAATTCAAAGCATATTATCAATCTGTGACCCTTTGGTCATGGAATGACGGATGGGTTTTTCGTTTAGTACAAATTTCGGAAAATGGCGGCAATTTAAAAAAAAATCGAATTTTCGCGTTTTTTTTCGCATAAAAAGATAAATAATAAATGCAAAAATGTATCTATCGAAAAAACGATCCGTCATTCCGTGAAGACGTATTTTCTGAGTATGCTCTCCAAATTTCAGGTCGATATGTTAATTACAGCGGTCAGGAGAATGTCAGCCATTTTTAAAAACGCGTTTTCGAGAAAAACGCGTTTTAAGTTTTGCAATGTGTTTACACAAATGTGTTTATAATTACCGCTAATCGGCAATGCCTGGTCCATAGAGGCAACCCTCCTCTTCTTCTGGCTGCTCATGTTGAGCCGCTAACATCTCCCGCCAATTTCAAGGACAAAGTCTCCCTTAACGGGATCATCCCATGTGACAGCTATTTTTTTCGCTATTTTTTAGGAATTTTTTTTTCGAACTATTAAAACGCACTATCTCTGGATTTTTATTTCGGGTGAGAACTACAGATGTCTTGATCATACCGTAAAAAATTGAGCGAAATCCGTACAACAGTTTTTGAGAAATCATGGAAGCCAATTTGAAAACACACAGTTACGAGAAAAACTCGTTGAAAAGTTCAAGTGCGATTTACACAAAGAAAATGTTGATTCACCATCAGTCTGCTATGCCGGGTCCATATAACACGCCACCATTTTTCGCAATTTGTGCAAACATTTTTTTTCGATTTTCTGGACCTGCCCTACGGGATGACTGTCTCAATCGATGCTAAAAAAATCAGACCTCATTTTACCGAGATCAAAAACATGAAAGCAATGAATTAATCAAATGTCCATTGATCATTGAGTTTCGTCGTGGACAAAAATATTCGCAAAATTGATTCTCATCTCGGTGGCAAAAAGTTTGCGAAATATTGTCCAGTCGTGCCGAGTGATGTACAAAAGAACTTTAATTGATCGATCATTCGAAAGGTGTCGATCCCCGCTGTGACAAAAAGCTACAAGGGAGAATATAATGAAACAGCATCGAGGGTAGCGCGCAGGATGGGATTAAAAAAATATCGATATAGGGATGTATCGGATGATACGACAGGGTCGTCGACGTCTCCATTCGCTCGGTTACATAATGCACGTCGTTTTTTCCGTCCTCACTGACTCACTTTCGCAATAAAACGTATTCATCGTGGAAAAAGAAGAAAGACGGGACGCTGCCTTACCGTGGTGCAATACGCGTCACAGCGGAGTGAGCGAGTGCCGATGAGGAGGGAGAAAAAAGATGATGGCAAAAGGAAGATGAGAGAACGACACGATGACGGTAATGAATTTCGCGGAATCGATGCGTCAAAAGCTCCGATGATGAGTAAAAATGCATTGAATGTAGACATACTTTTTTTTCTTCACTCGCACGAACGCAAGGTACTTCGCGAAATGTCTTTCATTTCGACAAAGAAGTGCAACTTCCAATAGAAAAATGTATTATTGATTCTAGCCTTATTTTTGCCAAGTCTCGAGACTTTTCGATGACATTTTTCAGAATGATGTTATGATCATAACATCATTCTGAAAAATGTCATCGATTAGTTATAATATAATTATTAAATCATTATTCACTAGTAACTAATAGTAGTAACTAGTGACTAGTAACGTGATAATTTATTCACTATGTCGGAAAGTATGTTTTTCTATCCCGTTTTGCGAAATTGATTCGTCAAAAGCTCGGACGATGAGGAATAAAAATGTATTGAATGTAGACGTACTTTTTTTCACCACTCGCACTCATGCAGGGTATCTTACGAGATGCCTGATAGAGCATGTCTCGTTACACTTGCATACGCGCATGTGTGGATCCGGACGATAGAGATAATCAATTGATTGGGGTAGAATATCCATAAGTTGAATATCCATAAGTCGAATATCCATAAGTGAATATCCACAAGTCGAATATCCATAAGTGAGTATGGTATATAACCCAAACAAACCCAAACAAAATTGAACCTTTACCGAGCATTCGCTTTATTGAAAATTTCTTAAAATGCTCATCTTTCATCGTTTTTTCACTCTTCCGCCCTTTCTGGCGCTCATTTCTACTCTATACTTACCTTTAAGGGCATGTACAGGGTCAACATAACCTCAAAATTTTCCAACCTAATTTTGTCGTAGATGGTTACACTTTTTAGGAAAAACGAAGCATTAGGCTCTGGAGAATTCCCTGGCGCAGAGCTTGATGGTTTCCTTTTACCCCAAATGTTATTCATCTCTGAGAAATGTGTGTTCGAAAATTTCAGCTATCTCTCTCGCACTCATATGTCACGTGGTAGATCTTCTACTTCGCCTATGTACTCGTCGCCTGTCGCCTAATACTCACTTTTCCGCGAGCTCCTGCCATTTCTGGCGCTCATTTCTACTCTATACTCACTTGTGGATATTCGACTTATGGATATTCGTACTTATGGATATTCATACTTATGGATATTCGCACTTATGGATATTCGTACTTATGGATATTCGTACTTATGGATATTCGTACTTATGGATATGTGACTTATGGATATTCGACATGAATATTCGACTTACGGATATTCACTTATGGGTATTCGACGACAGTGAATCAATTAGCATCAGATACCGAAGCTGCGCTCGGGAAAACTGGAAACCGTTCTGGCATAGTGATTGGAAGATTATGGAAGGAGTGATTGGTGGAGATAAAATTATTGCATAGGGAGACAAGAAACTGGAATAAACTTTGTGGCACTGTATGGCGCTTTTGATACGTGTGGAGTACATTCGAGATTACGGATCAGATGAAAAGTTCTTATCACTTGGGCTAACTTCATTTTGTGTCCAGATTATGTCTCATAATGATTAGGCCTCATATACATTTGGATGATCGGAAAACTGGGCTTTTTTGGGATTTTTTTTTGACAATACTAATAAAGCAATCAAAATGAGGTTTGGAGTCTTTATTTTACATATCGGTAGTTATCCATTATTTTATTGAAAAAAAAATACAAAATGACGGCTTGGTGACCGGTAAAAAGCGAACGCCTTTTTTGGGACGCACATGGGCACTTGGAACGAAAAATAAGTTTTTGCCTCGTATACGTTTGAATGATCGGAAACCAGGGTTTTTTGGGTGTTTTTTTGACAATACTAATAAAGCAATTAAAATGAGGTTTGGAGTGTTTATTTTATATATATATGTATGTATATATATATATATATATAAAGTATAAATTTATATATAAAATTTTTAAAAAGTTTTTGTTCTCAGATGCCCATGTGTGTCTCAAAAAAAGCGTTCGCTTTTTACCGGTCACCAAGCCGCCATTTTGTATTTTTTTTTTCAACAAAAGATGGATAACTATATATATATATATATATATATATATATATATATATATAGTTATATAAGTTAAAAACTTTTTTTTATTTTTATTATCTACAGGAGTTATGCTAGCGAAGTACACAAGACTTAAAAAATATTGATTTTGTAAATTTGGCACTATTTCGACAAAAAAGTTGCATTTTCGGCTAAAGGTGACCCTAGTTTGTTTATAAAACCATGATTGTCAATCGATCGTAGAAATCGTGTGTACTTCGCTAGAAAAGATATCCAAGAAGCTACAGTTGAAATTTGAAGTCAATCGGTTGAAAATTGTAGGAGCTACGAGTCCGCCCGATTTCGAAAACATGATTTCAAGAAAAACGAGTTTAAAGTTTTTAAACCATTTTTCTTTGACCATATCATTCACAAAAATAAAACCATTTTTTTTAAAATGTATATAAGTGAGGCCATAATCGTCGAATTGCTTCCACTGCTGATCTCTTACTCAGAGGATCTCGGTTGCCAAACGGAAATGCGAATTTCATTCCAACGTCACGCGTCACTTCTGCCATTCCTTCTTTGTCTGTTCATAATTGTGAGGACGAATTTCCACAAGTCTCGTGTGGAAATTGAATTGAGGCGATGGTTATTGGTCTACGTTAACCTTCCCTGACTTTATTATGTGCCTGGTTTGGCAGCTTCGTATGGAACGTCAAAGGGCGGTCACAGACTTTCACCGAGGACCCTCATGGCGAGATGAAAGTCGTTCAATGGGTCAAAATCATGTAGCGTACTATCTTCAAAGAAGTGATGTTTCCGGAAAAAGAGTCTCACTTTGTACTAATAAAAAGGGCAACATGAGACATTTTTCTGACATGGCTGTCGACTAGGGAAAAAGAAAGAGAAACGCATTATTAACTATACCTGTCGCACTCAAGTGTCACTCATTTGAAAAAGGCCTCAAAGGCTGCATCAGTTAGCTCTATCTTAAAATTATTTAAGCAGGATCGTTTAACGGGGTCGTCCAGTGTGAAGGCCGTTTTTTAATGCTTTTTTGGGGAATTTTTTTTTGACAAACCATTAAAATAAAATAATTTATAAATTGTGTATCATTTTTATTAACATTTAGACAAACTTTTTGAATTTTTTGGAGTCATTATATAGAATATAGTCGGAGATACACCGCCCAACAGGAGCATATATATAAAAAGAGGTGCTTCACTGCTGCCATGATTCCGGCCGAGACTTGAGGCTCTACATGGAACCAAAATAAAGTTAGAATTTCAAAAAAATAATTTCCTTTTACGCTTTAGAAAAAAAATTCAATTTTTCGTATTTTTTTCGGGGTCTATATAGCTGATAAAAAGAAAACTAGGCAAACTTAATTATTTTAGTTCAACTTGTAGTTATATATGTACTAAAGATGCTGTATAAATTTGAGCAGAATCAATCAAATAGTTTTTGAGATATCATGGCAGCAGTTTGAAAAAATCGTGATTTGAGAAAAACGCGTTTGAAAGTTGTTGTATATAATTCATAATAAAAAAAATGGCCTCGCCATCAATCTGCTATGCCTGGACCATAGAGTACACCTTCCTCTTCTTCAAAGAAGTCGTGCAAGGCCGTTTTCTGTTCTTTTGGTCTGACACACTAGACAACCCCCTTAAGTTCGGGAAATAATTGGATTTTGAGAAACAAATTTACTATTTTTTTCAAATTCAGAATTTTTTAGTCAGCATTTTCAAATTCAGCATTTTCAAAGTGATTGAGCTATGCTTTTATTGTTATATTACGAAACTTCAGATTGGAGGATTTATACTGAAATAGATAATTTATTTTATAATTTTGAGTTTCAGATATTTTAATAACAAATTCAGATTTAGGGATGATAGAAGCCTCATAATATTTATATATTATTGTACAGTGCATTTTGTCATAAACTTTTTATTTTCAAAATATTGTTTCTTTGTCCTGGTGTCCTCGTGATGTGCGACTAGGTCTTTCATTAATTTCCGTACCCGAGCTTCCTTGAGTAATCACATAAACCTGACATAATTAATCACATAAATCCATCCCTTCCATCAGGATCTAGCTGGGTCGCGTTAGGGTAGCCACGTCAAAGCCCTTAAAGGCTCCGAGTTTTCTTGAGGTTGCCCGAACAATTGTTCGCATGGGACTATCAGTTCCTAGTCCGAAAAAAGCGTTTTTTCGGGAATTTTTTTAGAAGTGAAAAAAACAAGTGAGCCCAGTAAACATTGGGGTATTTTTTCATGTATATTTGAAATGTACAAAAAAAAAATGTTTCAGCATGAAACAATATATGACTGCAGATTTATCGGCCTATTGCATGTGCGTCTTGCCACTGCAATTCCTAATCGGCGGGAAAGATGCAGCTCGTAATTCTTGACTGAAACAAAAAAAAAACAAATTAAATTTTCAATAGTCATATATTTTTCTTCTGGGTGAACTAAGAAAAAGCTGAAAAAATCGTGAAATTATAGCTTTTCTCAGGATTGAAAAAAATGTGTTTGAAAAAACACCCTAACGTGCTATAAAACTATTTATAAATACTTTATTAGGTCACTTAGAAGAGATTTTCACACTGAAGAAAATAAACTTTGGTTTGATTCAATAGGTCGTTTAGTTTTTTTGCTATCACGCCCGCCAATTTGGAAAAATCGTGAAAATGAAAACTCGAGAAAACGCGCTTCAAAGTTTTCAATAGGCGGAAATATCAATATCAAATATCAATCGCTTCTCTGCTTTTGGCCTTGTATCTTCGAAAATATTTACCATTGGCCTCTGTAACTTTGTAAATTTATTCTTGGATAGTTTATCTATCGATTTAAGGGGAGATATACACCTAGGAGCCGGAAAAAGGTCATTTTTTCAAGGAAAACTATATGAAATTTCGGATTGGGGATTTAATTATCTAAAATTATATACATTCAAAGTATGTTTAATTTTCTTCATTTAAAAATATCAAAAATATACAAGGATATTGTATGATCCTTGGAGTGTCGTAAAAAAATCTGCGTATACGGTACCCACTGGCGTTTCTTCAAAAATCATCTGAAAAAAGAAAACCAAAAGATTATTAAATTAGATACTATACTCTAGTACTTGTCATAGCCGATTTTGAAAATATCGATTTATGACAAAATGGCGGACGTTTGAACATAAATAGTGATTTTTGGGCCAAAAATTAGTTATTATTTTGCCTATAAAACAAAAACTAAGAAACGGAGAAAAAAAATCCTATGACAAGTACTAGATAATGGTGTATAGAATAACCACAAAAAACCTCAAGGCAATCGGTTCATTGGTTTTCGAGAAATTTTGGGTACCGATTTGAAAAACGTGGTTTTGAGAAAAACGCGTTTGAAAATTTGGGAATGAATGAATCATGAAATTTGTCGACTCACATGGAATCATCGATACCAGGCCCATAGTGCAGGTCTTCTACGGTCGACGGAATGTAGGTGTAAATGTAGGTGTGAATATAAATGAATCTAGGTGTATATCTCCCCTTAAGTAAATTAAAAAAAAAATGATTTTTCGGGCCTTCTAATTCAGGCTCCGGCCTTAAGTAAATGAGTTTTAGTGCCGCATTACAATTACGCGATTACCAGACGAGCTAGGGCGCCTTAAGGCGTTACCCCCACTTGTAGCGCAAAAAAGTCCTTTTTCATGAATTTTTTTAAAGAAAACTACAAAACTTTTTTGATCGATCAATATACCATCTTAAAGAACACATCTTGAAGAACTTTCAGTAATTTTTTTATTGAAAAATATTACATTGTTTAGTGGCAAATGGCCGTCAATGAAACAATGTTTTTATATACACGGTTTGCGGTGACCAACATTGCGGCGAAATGGATCATCGGAAAAAAAAAATGCGGATGGATTTAGTCAAATATAAGTATAAACTAGTCTTTAATCGAAGGATTTTAAAAAATATTCATCTTTCACAAAATGGCGGACAGTCAAAGTTAATGGTTCGATTTTAACGAAAAAAACGGCCGTTTTTTGGCTATAAAACGGCCATTTTTTTTCGAAAAAAAAAAATCGAACGATTAAAGACTACATTTTTATGTATTAAATAAGCCTGCAAAATTTCAAGAAGATCGGCTCATTAGTGTTCGAGTAATCTTGGTCACCGACTTCAGAAATGCCATTGTGAGAAAAACGCGTTTAAAGTTTCTCTTTCAACGCTCTTTCAACGCGGATTCTTCTCTTTCAACGCTCATATCTCAGTCAATTTTGTTCGGATCGACTCGAAATTTTCAGGACATATTCTCAGATACTTATACTTCAAAAAAATGCAATAAAAAAAAATCGATTTTTTCAAAATCGCAACTGGGGGTAACCCCTTAAGGCTGATTTTTTAAATTCAACGTTCGATTATTCGATCTGCTTGACAGGGATCGTCGTTTCGACAGCAGGAACTGGCGGAATTCCGGTTGGCATTGCTGTAGCGCGTCAGAGACTGCAGCACCAGGAAACAACGTCGTCGTCGATGCGAAACGTATCACTGAGTCATCACACCTCGCATCACGCGAGTTACCATCATTTTCAACCGGAGAGTCTCGGCAAGTACATTCCTGATCTGTACCATATATTTTTATACACCCATCAATATCTCTCCGTCCCACTCTTTCCTCGTTCTGAATATCGATGTATTGCATTTTTTTTTACAAAAATGAATGACACGAACGTGCCATGGGGGATGTAGATAGAGAACGTATGGAAAGATATCTTTGCAACTATCGATATCTTTCTATCGACTATCGTTTGCGCGGCCTTGACCCGTCCACCGCAGACTCTTTATCACTACGCTCGCTCTATATACCGTAACATTGTTTATGCTTCAAACACTCGTGAAGATCTACGATGCATTTCGGGCTGAATCCCCAGTCTTATGCATCTCGATTTCGGATATTAATAGCTCGAGTTTTTTATACTGGCGGTACAACGCCAAGCTTTTTTTCGTTATCTTGTCGATTGATTTGGAAAATAATTTTTTTTCTTCAAATATCACATTTTTAAAGATTACATTGTTTTAACATTAATTTTTTTTTAATTCAATTTTTTTAATTATGACATTTTTTTAACATTAAATTGTTTTTAAATATTCCATTTTTTTAAGATTATTTTTATTCGCATATTCAAATTTTTTAAGATTACTTTTTTTAAATGTTAGATTTTTTTGTAATATTAGCAATCTTTTATGATTTGAAGATTTTTTCATCAGTCGCGTTTGCAATGTTTCTCACAAATGATCCAAGCACCTGCACAAGGTACTTGATTTTTTTTATCTCGATAGATTAGTGCTCGGTTCAATATTATTTGGTTTTTTTTTTAAATTGGGATACACTTTTTGCAGATAGTGAAGAAATCGGCAATCTTTTATAACTATGATAGTTTGTAAATGAAATTCAAATCTTGGCGAATGCGTGTTTTTATGTCATTTCAATTCGAGTTGCTTCAACAGGCGAGTCCATATAGTTGCAACTTTGCCAAATATCCTTCGGGAAAAAGCACTCGATTATTGATTAGAAAAAAATCCTTCGCAGATTTCGAAGACGTCTATCGTGAAATCAGTCGATGAGAAAATTGCTCCAATTATTTATTATTTCTCCACGATATTGTGAGTGAAGATGCCGATCGTATATTCGATGAATACCGAAAAATTTAGCGCGACAGTCCAAAATTCGAACGAATTGGAAGCGTCTCGTGCGGGCATGAAAATAAATTGAAATACATCAATTGCAAATTACCGGTGGATATCTTAATGAAAATTCTACCAAGACGGCGAATCTTTGATACCCTCGTTGAAAATCTCCAAATATCGCTAAAAAAACATCGCGATCGGCCTTGTTTCTTATCATTGCTCCGGAATTTCAAACGCATTGCAGACGATCACGTTGAAACTTTCATCGTTGGAATGCAACGAAAACTAGTTCTCTTTGAGTCAAAAAAAAATCCACCGCTTTGGCTTTTGAAAATCACTCAAACATTTTCACGTATTTGTATTAGAGACTCGCGGCCTCAAATGGCAAAATAAATATTTTGGATACAGATTGAAATAAGAAAATTAAAAATGACGAAAAAATTCGTCGTATCCCAACGACGCAAACTTTAAAGTCATTTGGACACGATGTTGAAGTTTGCTTCGTTGAAATGCAACGAAAATTAATTCGCTTGGATAAACAAAAAAAAAGAATTCACCGATATAGGCTCGAAAAAAGAACTCAAGCATTTTCACGTATTCGTATTAAAGATTCACGACCTCAAATGGCAAAATGAAGATTTTGGATGAAGAGTGAAATAAGACAATTAAAAGTGACGAAAAAATTCGTCGTATTCCAACGATGCAAACTTCAACGTCATTTGGACACGATGTTGATGTTCGCTTCGTTGAAATGCAACGAAAATTAATTAGCGTGGATGAAAAAGAGAAGAATTGGCCGATATAGGCTTGGCAAAATCCCTCGCGCATTTTCACGTATTTGCATTAGAGATTCACGACCTCAAATGGCAAAATGAAGATATTGTATAAAGATCAAAGTGAGAAAACCGAAAAATCAAGACAAAAATCGAATTCCAACGATGCAACGAAAATTAATTCGCTTGGATAAAAAAAAATGGTCGATATAATCGTGGAAAAATCACTCAAACATTTTCACGTATTTGCATTAGAGATTCACGACCTCAAATAGCAAAATGAAGATTATGTCCAAACATAAAAATGCGAAAAGGAAAAATGAAGACAAAAATCGTCGCATGCAAACATCACCGTCATTCGAACACAAATTTGAACGTCAAAAAAAACATTATCCCGTAAATGGTAACACCGGAAAGCCCCGTACATATTTGTAAAAGTAAAAACGGGTCTACGGGAATAGAAACGCGTGAATGTGCTGAACGACTCTCGACCCTGAGCGTATCTATAAGTTGTGTGTTCGCGTATGTACGCTCGGTGTTGCGAGGCCTGTGCAGATATTACCGCTTCAAACATAAATTCGAGTGAGCATTTTTCATACCTCGCCTTTTCTTCATTTTTTCCCCACTCTTCTGTCTGTTTTGCAACGAGGAAACTGCAAGTTAGCGAGTGCTTTCCGACGAGTTAAGGGGTTACCCCCACCTGCGATTTTGAAAAAATCGTTTTTTTTTATTCCATTTTTTCGAAGTATAAGTATCTGAGAATATGTCCTGAAAATTTCAAGTCGATCCGAACAAAATTGACTGAGATATGAGCGTTGAAAGTGAAGAATCCGCGTTGAAAGAGCGTTGAAAGAGAAACTTTAAGGGGGGATTGTCTTTTTTTTCGCAAAATTTACCGCTTTTTGGGAATTTTTTTGTGAAGAAAGTATACAACGGAAAACTTGTGAAACTTGGCATATAGTTTTATTGATCTGTTTACTACATACAAAAAAATTTTTAAACAATTTCATAAAAAAATCCGCCTCCCACCCCCCTCGACGCGCGATGGTCCTTTTTTGATGGTGTGCACGATTACAGCCTTCACGTTCATCCTGCAACAAAAACCCAAAAAGCATTTTACTTTAGACACATATAGCTATCGTTCGATGAAGGGGGGAAAAAAATTGACGATTTGGTGACGTTTTGAACTTGAAGTATCGATTTTTCGAAAAAAATTGATCGATTTTTTGTTATAAATAAAAAACTATTAAACGTATTGCTTTTTTGCTTCATCAAACGATAAAAGGATGTCAGCTGAGCATTCTGTCCAAATTTGAAGGCAATCGGTTGAATAGTTTTTGAGAAATCGTGCACACCAGTTGTGAAAAAGCTGTTTCGAGAAAAACGCGTTTAAGGGGGGATTTTTTGATGAAATTGTTTAAAAAAAATTTTGTATGTAGTAAACAAATCAATAAAACTATATGCCAAGTTTCACAAGTTTTCCGTTGTATACTTTCTTCACAAAAAAATTCCCAAAAAGCGGTAAATTTTGCGAAAAAAAAGACAATCACCCCTTAAACGCGTTTTTGTCAAAATGGCATTTCTGAAGTCGGTGACCAAGATTACTCGAACACTAATGAACCGATCTTCTTGAAATTTTGCAGGCTTATTTAATACATAAAAATGTAGTCTTTAATCGTTCGATTTTTTTCGTTAAAATCGAACCATTAACTTTGACCGTTCGCCATTTTGTGAAAAATGAATATTTTTTAAAATCCTTCGATTGAAGACTAGTTTATACTTATATTTGACCAAATCCATCCGCATTTTTTTCTTCAGACGATCCACTTCGCCGCAATGTTGGTCACCGCCAACCCTGTATATAAAAACATTATTTCATTGACGGCCATTTGCCACTGAACAATGTAATATTTTTCAATAAAAAAAATTACTGAAAGTTCTTCAAGATGTGTTCTTTAAGATGGTATATTGATCGATTAAAAAAGTTTCGTGGTTTTCTTTGAAAAAATTCATGAAAAAGGCCTTCTTTTTTGCGCTACAAGTGGGGGTAACGCCTTAACGTACGTGCCATTCGCGAGAGGATTTAATTTCTCGTGTGGCCATAATATGCCATGCGATATTGAGGGTTCGGGCGCGGTGTATATGTGTATCAGAACTGATAAAGCGTACACGGGTGTGGAGTATGCGACGAGGTGTCAGGTAAACGTTGAACAATCATTTATCCACGCTTGAATATTCCATACTAACGTATACGTATATACGTGAAATACGCAACGCGAGTCTGTATATACGAACGGATAGATTTCAACCGGTTATTATAACGCGCAGGAGCATTGAAAAACCGTAGGAAAAGAAAGGCGTAAACGCGAAATGATAACGCACGTTGTGTGCGAGAGATCCGTATCCGTGTGGGTAATAATTGATCTCCATGGGCGATGAGATTTCTCAATATCCATAAACGATTTTAATTCCCGCTCGAGAGAGAAGGATCAGGTCCGCGGTTATTTCCTGCCGTTCATAGGCAGGCCTTTTTTCCCCGTGGGCGACTTGCTCAGACCCGCGGAACGGGGATTTTGTTGCTTCTCTTGTTGGCGATAAAGCAACGGTGGTGATGCGGTAAGCGCGGTGGAATGGTACATGTTTTGGGAAATGGATTTTTTTGACGAGCTCGAAGGATTCGATGCACGGGAAAAGAAAATCCTGTCAATTTTGATGGAAATCCCATCAAAATGTACCGTGTCTCACATCGATAGCGCCTCTCGGTACAAAATCTTCGATATTTGCTGCGTAAAACTCTGAAAAGTGCACGCCCCGTTTCACACAAAGAACTGTAGGACTGTTGAGTTTCCCAGGTAGGGAATCAAAAGGCTGACGATGGAAACAAACTTGTGCGAGCCTTGTTTCACCGAGCCTGAGTGAGGCAGACCTGGGCCAGGTTTCATTGCATCGTTTGGAGCAGCCTGGAACCAAGACTGGCTGCTTAGCCTAAACTCAGGGTTATTTTAAGCTTTATTCAGCCAGTGAATTTTAAGGCTAAAAAATCAAGGCTGGATGCAGGCTTGTTTCAGGTTGTCATAAAATAAAATAAATTTTAAATAATATTTTTTTTGTACTTTTATGAAAAAAAAAATTAGCAATAAATTTGTCGGGTGCGAAGGCACGAAAAACGAAAGCGAAGGAGGCAGCTCTGAACATTTAAACATATTCTCTTGTCGATATTTATGAGGTACACAAAAAAGTTTTTTTCTCGTCACATACACATTTCGTATATACTCACTCTCTGGGGTTTGCGTACACTCTGTGTATTACGTGTCCCATAAACAATAAATAAAATAAAGTATTGTGTTTAAAATATTTTATATATATTTTATAACAAATAATATAATGAATAATAAATATATATAATAAATAAAATGAATTCTTTACAAATTTATTAAATTTATCCCAATGTAGAATATAGAAAACTAAAAAACAGGCCTTATATAGCCTCGAGAAGAGTTTGGGATAAGCCTGGTCATAAATGCTCGTGAAGGCTTCATTAAGGCTCGTTTTGAACCTTGTTGTTTCGTCGTTTCAGGCTTAGTACAGGCTTTTCTGCCAGCCTTTGGTCAAGCCTGTGTGCAACAGCCTGAAACCGCGTTATCATTCAGGGGTTCAGCTAGGCCTGATATCAGGCTGGTGCTCAGCCTGAATAAAAAAATGTGAGCCTTGTTTCAGAGCTTGGCGAGCCCTTTTTTCACCGTCAATTCCTACCTGGGTTGTGCTAAGCAATCGATAAATGTTCGCAGTGTGAAACTGTGAACAGTAGATGAACCGCCTTACGAATTTTTACAATGTGGAACTGTTAAAAGTAAACGAGCGGACCCGCGAATTTTTACATTTAAAAATGTTATAAAATGAACGACCTCATTGACAAATTTTTACATCGTGAAATAGCAAATAATGCAGATAGTGAATAGCTTTATGTACATCAAGCATCATTATACGTGAAAGCGAGATAGAAAAGTACAAATACAATACTCACTTCGTTTTTTCGTCCTCTTTTCAGCAGCGACGAATCTTTCACGGCACTTTTTCTTCACTAACAGTTTGTCCTTGTTCACTGTGTGTGTGTGTGTCCGTTTTCACATTGATTATAAATAATTGTCGTTTCTCGAAGACACTGCGCGAAACTTTACGCCACGAGATCCAAAAGAGCACTGAGTAGATGTCGAGACTGAGGGCGACCACGCGATTGAATTTTTCTTTGTTGATTTGGGCGTGCAGGTTTGAACGCCTTAACCACCGAGTTGGCGCGGTCACGCGTTTACAGTGCACATTGTAAAAATTCGAGGTACACGCGGTGTACCGCGCAATGTCGGCTGTAACTTCTACTGAGCGCTTTGAAATTTTTTTCATGTATCACACTCATAAATTTAATTATACGTATTGGTATTCAACAACCCGTTGTCAAAATATGCTTTGCCCGATTTGTTAAAAAATGACAATTGACTGTGTAAAAATTAAATCTGTACGTATTGAATAATACCGAGCTACGATACAATTTGCAAGGTGTACACTGCAGTTTTTAATTTTAACTCACACGACATTTTTCAGAAGACAATACCAAATTTCAATGGAATTTAATCTCATTTTTAACATTTGCTTGTTGAAGAATTTTATGGTTCAAATCAGTGATTATCAGTCTAATCTCACTTTTTTTTTAAGGTACTCCGTATATTTTACGTATTGAGTACCGCGATATCTTATATTTAATTTGTAAATTCGACAGTTTACTTTATCGCGGTGATCAATTATGATTTTTTTACAGTTTAAATCTGCATTTCCATCGGTTCGAATAGTAAAAAAGTACGTCTGATCCATTATTTTTTGCTAAAAGTGCTGTAACGTGATCAGTTTACAGTGTGAAACTGCATTATGTTCATCTGTCCTCAGTAATTTATAAACACCAACTATTCATTTTGACGAATCTTTTTTTTTTCCGTGTAGGGAGGTTATGAGTGGTCAAGCTTGTTGCCGGACGATTTCTTAGCCTTTCGTTTCGGCGTGAAATAACTATGAATGTATGTAGGTCGATATTTAAGGGGTTATGTGCAGTCAGGAGGCCCAAAAAGATCGATTTTGAAAGAATTTTGTCTTGAGAAGACCTTTAAATCTATTAACGTAAAAATTTGTACACATAGCATGGTAACTTTGAACTGTATTTCAACATTTTTTATTTGTAAAAATAATTATTTTGAAAGCTGCTATAGCTTATCTCCGGGAGCACCTTTAAAAAAGGCGTCTTGCGGTGAGCACGATATCTCTGGACTGGATCATCTGAAATGAAAAAACCAAAAATATTTCGTTAATATAATGGATTATCTTATAATTGATGGACGGAATAAGCAAAATAGAGATTTTTGAAAAAATGGCGGCTTTAAAAAAAGCTCGGTTTTTGACCAAAAATGAGGCCTTAAATTGTTTATAAAATGGAAAATATTTATCGGTGAGGAAAAACCTTCGATTAATTATTAAAAAATATACTTGAAAAGATTGTGTTAAAATTTGATACTGATCGGTTCAGCCGTTTCCGAGAAATCTTGCTCATCGACTTCAAAAACACAGTTGGGAGAATAACGCGTTTAAAGTTTCGAAAGCACTTTCGAGAAGCTGACACGTAATTACAAATGTGCGTGTACCTTCGAGAATATTCGCCAAATTGACAAGACATTTTTTGCGTGTGTACTTAAATATATGTACATTACGAAAATAAAATTTGTAAAAATCGATTTTTCGAAAATTTTAACTGTATATAACCCCTTAATGGAATACGATGTTTAAGGCGTTACCCCCACTTGTAGCGCAAAAAAAGGCCTTTTTCATGAATTTTTTTAAAGAAAACTACAAAACTTTTTTAATCGATCAATATACCATCTCAAAGAACACATCTTGAAGAACTTCCAGTAATTTTTTTATTGAAAAAATATTACATTGTTTAGTGGCAAATGGCCGTCAATGAAATAATGTTTTTATATACACGGTTTGCGGTGACCAACATTGCAGCGAAGTGGATCATCTGAAAAAAATGCGGATGGATTTAGTCAAATATAAGTATAAACTAGACTTTAATCGAAGGATTTTAAAAAATATTCATTTTTCACAAAATGGCGGACAGTCAAAGTTAATGGTTCGATTTTAACGAAAAAACGGCCGTTTTTTGGCTATAAAACGGCCATTTTTTTCGAAAAAAAAATCGAACGATTAAAGACTACATTTTTATGTATTAAATAAGCCTGCAAAATTTCAAGAAGATCGGTTCATTAGTGTTCGAGTAATCTTGGTCACCGACTTCAGAAATGCCATTTTGAGAAAAACGCGTTTAAAGTTTCTCTTTCAACGCTCTTTCAACGCGGATTCTTCTCTTTCAACGCTCATATCTCAGTCAATTTTGTTCGGATCGACTGGAAATTTTCAGGACATATTCTCAGATACTTATACTTAAAAAAAATGCAATAAAAAAAATGGATTTTTTCAAAATCGCAAGTGGGGGTAACCCCTTAAAGCAGTAGCGTGTAGCCAGCAAAGAGAACGCACTCTATAAACTTTTATTTCTAGAAAAATCAATTTTCGTGATACACTTTGTACTACTTATTCATATTGAGCTTTGGTCATTTAGGAACATTATTTCAAATATAAATCTTAAGGGGCCAGTCCACTTTGGAGCTGCGAAAAAAGGCTATTTTCGCGATTTTTTTAAAGGATTTTATAAAAGATATGAATATAAAAGTTGTTGGGCCTGATAAATGAAGTCTTGAAATACATTAAAA
Organism: Ophion ellenae; assembly: GCA_963210295.1. NCBI lineage: Eukaryota > Metazoa > Arthropoda > Insecta > Hymenoptera > Ichneumonidae > Ophion > Ophion ellenae. Next base: position 24,828,062 of record OY723389.1, on the reverse strand, counting down.
AAAATGTGTTCATTTTTATTCATTTTTAAGTACAAAAACTATAGTTTAACGCGACGCCTCAAAAATAGGTGGGCTAGGTAGCTCCATCACAACTCGGCAACGGCTTGTCTGAAACAAAAAAATCAAAGTCCATTAGATTCAGTATGACACCAGCTACAAAATGGTCCTCGGATATGAAGTTTTATCAAAAAATTAAAAAAATGGCAGATGAAAAACGAAAAAAGTATTAAAAAACGCGTTTTTTCGCAGTTTTTCGCATAAAAAAGATTAAAAATCAAAATTTAAAAACCATCGAGGGTCAATTTTTGCACCGTACAAAATCCCTTCTGATTGCTCGTCATCGTCGATTTCTCCAAGTCTTGCTTGCTTTCGATTTTGTGAAATTTTCAGTGGACTGGCCCCTTAAGTAACAATCTCGAAAAATATTTAAAAAAGGCTTGAAGTTAGAACTCGTCCCGTGCGCACTTTTAGGGTGCTGTGTTGCAAAGAGTACGCAGTGAGAACCTTCCATAGAAGCTAAGAGTGCGCATGAGAGCGGAGTAGTGGCAAGGAATGGTGGTAAGAGTGCGCACTCTTTGGATGCGTACTCTTACCAAATACGTGTTTTTAGTTTATGGTCACTATAATTTTCGTAAGCAAGCAAAACGGCGACATAACCTCTCAATAAAAACAACATTTTCATCACAAATTTCAAGTATAATTACATTCGTTGGGTGCAAATTAATCGCGAACCTTACTAAACGTGTTTAAAATTGTTTAAAAATAAGATCAAACACATCGAAAATCTATTTTATTATTCTATTTATTTATTCTATTTATTATCTATTTTATTAGTCATAAAATTGGAAATAAATACCTTAACGATGCGACTTGTTGTCCAACACCTTGACATGACATATGCCACTGACAGGTTAGGTGGCGTTGCCAACCCAAGAAAAAATATCACAATTAAATGCACTACGTACTCTTTGGTAGCGTATATTCTCTGGTGGCTGTACCCTACTATAAGCAAGCTTGAAATTCAGTGTATGTCATTTCGCGGAAGTGTAAACAACTTTTTTTTATAGTGCTGAACATGTCAAATGTCGTGCCGAAAAAAAGAGTATTTGCCGGGAATTTTACTGCATTACTTTATTTTAAAAAAAATCTGTAGCTGAAGCACGTATAATTCTTATTGAGAATTACGGCGATCATGCCTTGTCGGAAACAACCTGCAGAGATTGATTTAGGTGTTTCAAAAACGATGATTTTTACATGTCGAATTAGAGGCATTACTTCATAAAGACTCACGTCAGACTCTAGTTGAACTTGTTGAATCATTAGGAATTTATCACACAACAGTTTCGAAACGTTTGAAAGCATAAGGGATGATTTTTTTATATAAAACAGTAAGGCGTCTTCTCACTTTAGACGCTAAAAAAGCTATTTTCATGAATTTTCTTGATAGGTTTATATTATAGATATTGATATAAAAGTTCGTAAACTTAATAAATACACTTTCGAAATACATTTAAAAATTTTAAATGTTTTTATGTAACCCAAACAAACTTTGAACGCGTTTTTCTCGAAACAACTTTTCTCGACGGCTTGTTGATGAAATCTTCGAAACTAGTGAACCGAACCTTATGAAATGTTAACCACATATTCTTTACAACTATAGCTGTGGCGCATATTAAGGATTTTTTTTAAATTTCGATATTTTCAATTTTTTTGCCAAAAACGATGAAAAAATACGTTTTTTTTGTTTTTTCGAATAATGTTTTCCATTTTTGTTTTTTCGAATAATGTTTTCCATTTTGTTGTTTTTGCATATATCAAAAATTTTAAACCGTTTGAATTTTTGTTTCGAATGATCTATCTCCGAGATTTCATCGACAGCGCAGACCTACCATTTTTTAGGACATTTCTTAAACTACCATTTTCGTCTATTAATAGTGACTTAAGTAAATTTTTCTTTTGTTTACATGTATTTCGAAAGTTTATTTATTAAGTGTAACAACTTGTATATCAATATCTATAATATAAGCCTATCAAAAAAATTAATGACAATAGCCTTTTTTAAAAACCGTGAGAATTTATTCAACATCTCAATAATTATCCACCGGATTTCTTTTGTTCTCCGCGTTTTCGCACCGGAAATTCCAAAATTCTGAATCCTCGCGAGCGCTCCCACATCCGACGAGTATTATAAAAGCGCGGGATAACATCGAAGAACCTAAAAATCAATTTCCGCTCTAGTCACCCAGTCAGATATTGGTTTCAAAAAAAAAAATATATCTCAGTTCACAAATCGCTGTTCCGTTGTAACAATCCACTACTTGATTCGAAGGAGTTGAAAACGCAAATGCAGCGAACCAAGCGCGACAAGTGTCTGGACATGAATAACATCATTTCCATCATGAGTGACGTTACTATGCACGAGAGATGCCACGTGCCTAAGAACCGCAATACTTTCATACGTGGTATCGGAACTACAAGCTAAAAAAATCTCTAACCGCTGTCAAATTGGTAAACGAGGGCCCTTGATGTCGAAATTCCTTACTTTGATTCGAATTGTACCACCTTACAGTGCGGTGGACGTCACGTGGATATATTTTTTCTATTCAGTTACGAGTCCGCAAGAGTATAGACGCTGGTCGAAAGCTCCTTTGAAATATAAATTGCAGCTGGAGAAGTGCAGAGGTGGACGTCCCTGACGGATAAGCGTTATCCGATACGACACTGTTTACGTTTGACCCATCGGGCACTCGGGATTGTCGAGTTGTTTCTGTCTGACTGTGTGTGCGTGAGGCTCTCTCTCTCTCTCTTTCTCCTCTCTCACTCTCTGTTACTCTCACTTCTGCACTATAATAGCATGCATTCGCAAAGTTCACACACACACACACACACACACACACACACACACACACACACACACACACACACACACACACACACACACACACACACACACACACACACACACACACACACACACACACACACACACACACACACACACACACACACACACACACACACACACACACACACACACACACACACACACACACACACACACACACACACACACACACACACACACACACACACACACACACACACACACACACACACACACACACACACACACACACACACCCACACACACACACACACACACACACACACACACACACACACACACACACACACACACACACACACACACACACACACACACACACACACACACACACACACACACACACACACACACACACACACACACACACACACACACACACACACACACACACACACACACACACACACACACACACACACACACACACACACACACACACACACACACACACACACACACACACACACACACACACACACACACACACACACACACACACACACACACACACACACACACACACACACACACACACACACACACACACACACACACACACACACACACACACACACACACACACACACACACACACACACACACACACACACACACACACACACGCACACACGCACGCGCACACACACACACACATGCGTGTTGGCACTTGGACTGCGTCGACTCCACGAGGGGGATGGGTGGACGTGCAATGGTATTAGGGTGGGGGTTGCAGCCATCGGAATTCCTCGAGCGGCGCCGCGGGCCCGAAACGCGTTCGTAAACGTCGAGGCAGAATATTAACGAGACTGAGGTTTAGCGGGGAGGAGATTCGGGAGACGCGGAAAGAAAATGAAAGGGGGAATAGGATGATATATCTTCTTTTTTTAACAGTCGTTTCCGCGAATTTCGTCATATTTAATCGCACGTCGAAAAAACCAATTTCTTTGAGTCAGTCGTAATTGCGTCATTTTGAAAATGATGTTCAATACCGTTGTTATGCTTGATTGGAATTTTCGGGAGCCGTTGCCGGGTGATCTTTGATGTGGAGTTTCGGAAACTGGAGCGCACGTGGTCGCGACTGATTTTTGGATTTTACGATACATTGCTGGGCGTACAAATCGATGTGGTGGTTCAAGGGATGAGCGTGTAGCTCTTGGGAATTTTGGAACAAGCGATTTAGGGATGCCAGTAATTATTGTAATGTTTCTCGAAGATAAGGATAACGACAGTACATTTTTACTAAAAAATCGTAGCCTTTGAAACGAGTACTTAAAAAAAAAGCTCACTGCAATTGTTTTAGTAAAAGTTTACCGTGGATTTCTTTTTGTAGGATTTTTAGGTCAATTTTTAGGAACTGCTTGGATGTTGGGTCTGAGGACCTCAAGGGTTCGGACGTGACGTTTAATATTGCTGCAATTTTTTCTGCGGGAAACACCGAAAAAAAATGATCCACCGTTGTTTTTTTTGCAGACTTTTGCAACTTTTCGCGAATCCAAATGTACCACGTAGATCGATCGTCATCGTCATTATTTTACGATGAAATCGGTCGAAAGGGGCGTATGTGATCGCTGCCTGTGCTAGTTTGGTGGTAATTGTTTCGAAACATCGCGGAATTCAGATTTTTTACAATTTCCGGGGCCGGGTTGAAATTCCGAACTTCGAATGATCAGAACGCTCGAAACTGCGAAAGAACAATACCCCGAAAGATCGAAACTCCGAAAGAATTTTACACGAAAGACCAAAACTCCGAAAATCTAAACACCGTAAAAATAATTCGGCTATGAAAGTTTAAAAAGTTTCAAAATTTTCAATATATCGACGAATTATTTCGAGATTTTTTTTTATTTAGTGATTCGACGTCAATTTTGAAATTTGTCTAGACAATGTCACACGTTGTACATAATTTACACTCAACTGTGTAGACTTTCGCTGGCATGATCTTGACGATACTTGTAATTTCGGAACATTGAAACTAGGAATTGCAGACCGTCGGAACATTCAAGGTTCGGAATTTCAACCCAGCCCCCAATTTCCATTGTAATTGACAAACGTTAAACGAATTTTACCACGAGCTTTCCCAAACGGTACAACTCCACTGAGAAAGCATCGTTTTTCCATTCAGCTCCGAAAGGTTGCCCATTGCAACAACATTTCATTGCAATATCGTAACATCGCACATCGATTGCGCAAGGTGCAACGTTGATGCAACATCGTGGAAACATGAGCCTTCGGCAATATTCCACAGTAATAATATAAAAGCACGTCAATGCAGCAGCGGATGAGATATTTCAATCTTCGAAAGGATGGCGTTTGATAAAAACAGATTTATATACGCTTTATTTTCTTACGTAAGTTGTACATACACTTTACATTTTACACAAATTGAGGCGTAATGATCAGAAAAGGCCTAGAATCGACGATGTTGTAGTTTGCATCGTTAGAATGAAACGAAAAATTCTTATTAAATTTTTAAAATTTTCTCATTTTCATTATCATCAGAAATTTTTAGTTAGATATTTAGGCTGAAGATCTCCAATGAGGATTCCGAAAAACGTTTGGGGGATTTTGAGGGCCAAATGTGCGAAAAAATTGGGTTACGAAGGTTTAGTTGCGTTCCAACGATGCAAACTTCAATATCATTGGAATTGATGGATTATGATGAGATGTGTTCAGCGCGTGTATTCATCAAAATCTAGGCCCGTCCTTTCATTCGCGCCTCCGCATGTCGAGAGAAACACAAGCATAGGAAATGACGGGATTGGATGAAGAAAATAGCTGATGTAACATCAGTGTACATTTCTACAGCTGAACAAGATTCCTATTCTCAAAATCAAGAGCAGTCACGGCTTATGAATACAATAGTCAACGAAGACTTTTTTCAAACGTTCCAGCAATATTTAAACAATATTTTCACTTATCGATGGAATATATTAGGTGTACAAATGAATAATCCAAATTATTTTAAGCAGTTAAGATAAAAGAATCGATCTTCCCGCCCTTTTGCGGTTATATAGTGTTGACATCCAGTTATTAAAAATGAAAGTTGGTATGACGGAAAGCCTAACATAACCTTCAAAACTATTCAGTTCGGTACAGTTGAAAATGGCAACAGGTGCATATCCAACACTGCATTCTTTACGAATTCCAACAAGGAAAAAATGCTGCACGAGCGTGCGATTCGATTTGTTCCTTTCTCGGCGAAGGTGCTGTATCGTACGATATATGCGCATTTTGGTTTAAGCGGTTTAAAAGCGGCGATTTCTGTCTGAATGACAAACAACGCCCTGGAGGCCCTCAAAAGTGCGACAACGATGATTTGGAATTATGGATGGTAAAACAGTTATTGCGGACTGCTACCAACGTCAATTAATCTGCTTGAGTCAAGAATTGGAACGAAAACGCCCGCCTACTGGCAAAGGTCCAGTGAAATTGTTGTATGATAACGCCAGGCCACACAATTGCTTCCAATACAAAAGACATCATAATGAGTATTGGCTGGGACGTCTTGCAGCACTCGGCATATTCACCAGACATTGCTCCATCCGATTACCACTTGTCCCGGTCGATGCAACACGCCTTGTCCGATATGCATTTCCAACCAGTGGATGAGATCCGAAAATGGCTTGACGACTTTATCGTGTCCAAAGACGTAACATTTTTTCGAGATGGAATTCATCAGCTGCCTGAAAGATGGCTCAAAGTTATAGAAAGCAACGGCGAATACTTTGATTGACCAATTTAATTTACTTTCTTTCAAAATAAACCTTGAATGTAGATGAAAAGATTGGATTATTCATCTGTACACATTGTCAGGAATATATATTATATAAATTAGCGAAGTGCAGGTACGGAGTGATCGGAAAGGATTCAATTCGGAAGGCTAATACGTGAAAAACCCTCAAGGGTATACCATGGAACTCAGAAAATATTGTTACACTATATTGCAACTGGTTTTTGCCGGTGACTGCTCGCGAGTACATCGGATTTTAGGGTCATGTCGTTAAGGTTTATTCACCAAGTTTATTATGATAACCCCGATTTCTGTATAGTTAAAAAAACGTTTTGTAGATTATATTTTTACATATTCATATAACAAATATCACTAATTACTATACATGATCATATAACTAGAGTTAAAAAAACATCAAAACTCAGTCAGAGTCTGATTAAAGCTGAAGGAACAATTTTACATTGAGTGTTTACGGCAGAATTTCCTTCTGGATCCTCAAGATGATCGCGCGCTACTGTCTTTTGAGTAGGAAAATGGCACTGTCTCCGGCCTAACGGATTCAGATGGAACAACGTGCAGGAACATTTGGGAAGTGTTTATTTTGTACCAAAGAATGAGGAAAAAACCTCCAACCGTTCGCACGCCAACGCCACTCGGAAGAAATTTCCAAAAATGATAGATCTCTCAGCATCTCATTCTAGCCCTATCAGCTTAATTTCACCCTCAAAGAAACGACTATACACACAGACGCTGTAGTTTTATGACATCAGTAAGACATCCAATATCCACAATATTATAGGAACCCTGGAGCGCAATCTGCAATATGACAAGGTTTCCCCAAAGTAGCTACAAGTTACCCTGTCATGCGCCATTTTTATTGGATTCGAAGCAAGTCCGCGCGAAAATGTCCCTGCAAAGAAAATGCTAGTTCCCACCATATTCCGTAACGAAACCGCGCGCCGAAACGCAACTGCTGATCGATAGCAAGCCTCTCGGAGCAAACCTACTCCACAATCGGATTCACCAATTACACGAGTGACTTTTAAGATGCCAACGCATCAGAATTAAAGTTCATCCTTGCTCCGACTCCGTTTGACGTTGATCCATCAATATCGAATCACATCATGATGACTATTAGACCCAGATCGCGATAGGCCGCGTTCGTAACGTTGGGATAAGCGACGCTCCAAAATAATTTGAGCGCAAGTGGCGCAAAGTTCATTACTCGAAAGTCTTCAGGAAAGATCCAACACCGTTTGCAAAAATCTAGCCCCGCGACACAGCTCACATGCGTCCTAGTCGGAAGACCGTATGCGATAAAAGTTGGTGGTTGTTCACCAAAACGAGGGGTAGAATCATTGGCCGTTTCTGGCCATTCCTATCGGAGAGTAGGAATTTGAAGGCTTTACAAGCCGTGAAAGAGGCGATGATGTGTATAGAGAACATTTCGTTCAGCCGCTTTGGGCATATATATGGAGTCGCAATTCGCCGACACGGCGATGTTTAGCTGTCGAAGTGAGAATAGAGGTGACGTGTGTATGGATATATGTACACACGCGCACACACACCTACAAACGTACACATACCCACGCACACACACTTACAAGCGCACACTCACCCACAAACGCTTACACACTCACAAACGCACACAAACCCAAACAAACCCAAACACACACACACTCACACGTGCACACACACACACACAACGTACGCACAACCACAAACGCACACTCACCCACATACGCACAGACACCTACACACACACACACACACCTACAAACGCACACAGACACCTACACACACACACACCTACAAACGCACACACACACTTACAAGCGCGCACACACCCAGACATGCACACACACCCCTGCAAGTGCACACAAACCCACAAACGCACACACATCCACAAACGCACGCACACCCACAAACGCTGACACACTCACAAACGCACACACACCCACAGACGCACACACACCTACACACACCTACACATACCCACAAACGCTTACACACGCACACACCTGCAAGCGCACACAAACCCACAAACGCACACAGACCCACAAACGCTTACACACTCACAAACGCACACACACCCACAGACGCACACACACCCACAGACGCACACACACCCACAGACGCACACACACCTACAAGCGCACACAAACGCACCAACGCACACACACCTACAAGCGCACACAAACGCACCAACGCACACACACCTACACACATCCACAAACGCACACACACCTACAAGGCACACACACCCACAAGCGCTTACACACGCACACACCTGCAAGCGCACACAAACCCACAAACGCTCACCCACAGGCGCACAGACACCTACAAACATACACTCACAGATGCACACACACCCGCACACACATGTATATAGAAATGCAATGGCAGTATGAGGTCGGATGGGCTGGTGAGAACATAGCCGTGGGCGTATAAAAAAGGTGGAGCTAAACCAGAAGCAGGCGGAGAGATGACGCCGCGAAATTCACGAGGAGAAGGGATCTCGATGAAAATACGAGACGGAGGCTCGTATTGGTGTGGGGTGACTGTGAGCGTGACTGCAACTTTGTGCGAGTGTACGAACACGCACGTATCGCGCTCCATACGGGAAATAGACCGGATTACGTCGCCGGTTGGCAATATGCGTTCACGACGCTCCGAATGTCCGTGTGTACGTGTGGGCACTTTAACGCGGACGGTGGGCGTTCATCGTCTACCTTTTGCCGTTTCCTTTCTTCTTTCACCTCTTTTTCCATCTTTTTTTTGCACATTTTTTTTACAATGCTCGCTCTTCGTACGGCAGGCTCCGGGACGGCTATGACCGTAGGAGGAGCTACTCTGGTGCACTGCGGAAACGGTGGGGACGAACGACCGGCCCATCTCGCCATTCCCTCGGGTGCCCTCGCGCCCTCTCTCAACGCGGCCCTCGGTGCTACGCTGAATTCCGGCCTCGGCAATATCGGAGGAGCGGGAAATCCCGCTGCCGCCGGGACGACGGCTGCCTCCTGGCCACCGACGATCTGGCAATATCCGACAGCAGGTAAATGACGCGTAACGAAAGAACGAGCTACTACGCTCGCTCCTATGTATGATCATCGTTCTCGTGTGCATGAATATTCGATGCTGATGACGCCGTTGGCGTTGGTTGATGTACAGGTGCGCCGAAGCATTATAAATCTATTCCTTGCTCACGATTGTTTTCAAACTTGGCGAGGATTGGTTTTCCTTTTTTTTTGCACGATTACGCGTTGAAGAATTCATGAAAGGATCGATATTACGTTCGAGGTGATGGTAATGATGACAAGCTTCTTATTGGACAACGCCGATCTTGGAGTATTTCCGGATCGATCTGGGTATTTACGTTGATGGTGCCACTTTCTCACTTCGTGATCGCGGGTAGTGGAGATTGAGCTTAAGGGGGGAGATACCTCTAAGCGAGATAAAAATGGCTAATTTTCATGATTTTTTTCTACAAGGAAAGATTTTTCACCACTTTTTAAACTTAGGGTATGCTTTATTACTACTGTCGACTGTTGCGTGGTCCGCGAGATTAATCTGAAAAAAAAACCATCGGAGATTTTTTTTCATGAACGAGTACGCAGAATATGAACCAAGAAAAAGGTTAAAACGTGGAAAATTGACGAAATGGTACGCTTTGAAACAAAAAATTGAATTTTCCGAAAAAAATGGTTACATTTTGCAATAAAAAAGACTTTTTTTATTTTCGAAAAGATTTAGGGTCTTGTTTTAGACAATAAGGTTAGAAAGAATTATGCCAAATTTCATCAGAATCGGTCGATTAGTTTTTAAGCTATACGTCACGCCGGTTTTGAAAAATCAGGTTAGACGGCCATGCCATATGTCCGCGATTTTAAGGGGGGATTGTCTTTTTTTTCGCAAAATTTACCGCTTTTTGGGAATTTTTTTGTGAAGAAAGTATACAACGGAAAACTTGTGAAACTTGGCATATAGTTTTATTGATCTGTTTACTACATACAAAAATTTTTTTAAACAATTTCATAAAAAAATCCGCCTCCCACCCCCCTCGACGCGCGATGGTCCTTTTTTGATGGTGTGCACGATTACAGCCTTCACGTTCATCCTGCAACAAAAACCCAAAAAGCATTTTACTTTAGACACATATAGCTATCATTCGATGAAGGGGAAAAAAAAATTGTCGATTGGGTGACGTTTTGAACTTGAAGTATCGATTTTTCGAAAAAAATTGATCGATTTTTTGTTATAAATAAAAAACTATCAAACGTATTGCTTTTTTGCTTCATCAAACGATAAAAGGATGTCAGCTGAGCATTCTTTCCAAATTTGAAGGCAATCGGTTGAATAGTTTTTGAGAAATCGTGCACACCATCAAAAAAGGACCATCGCGCGTCGAGGGGGGTGGGAGGCGGATTTTTTGATGAAATTGTTTAAAGATTTTTTTGTATGTAGTAAACAGATCAATAAAACTATATGCCAAGTTTCACAAGTTTTCCGTTGTATACTTTCTTCACAAAAAAATTCCCAAAAAGCGGTAAATTTTGCGAAAAAAAAGACAATCCCCCCTTAAAAGATTAATTTTAAAAATACCATGTGATAGCCAAAAGTAGTATTAAAACATATGTTAGGTCTAAAAAATGGCAGAGAAATCTTTCAGAAGTTGAGAAGTTTAAGAAGTAAACTTTGGAAAACAAAATCATGAGAATCAATAAATTTTTTTCTCTCCTAAATTAGAGATTTATTTTCCCTTCAATTAGAGATTTATTTCCGATGTACGTCAGGAAGTCGATAGATGAAGGAATTCGGTGCAAATTCTCTTTTAGAGTATACGCGATTTATATTGCACGAAGTGGGGATTTGAATACATTTGGAGTGCACAATTATCGAGAATCTCGAGCAACTTTTCTTCCAGGGGACACGTTGATTTATCTGTTATTTACTTTAACGCGTTACGACTAATTCGTGACCGAAATAAAAGCATTTTCGTGATTTTTATCTGAGCCGGTTTTCAATTTTTTTTTCTTTACGTTTAAAAGTATGTTTCTGAGTATTTTTTTTTACAATTATTGTATTGAAAAAATGTATAAATGTGGTAGATACTATGGTTTGTGCAGACCGCTGTTTGAAACATGTCCTTCGCGCTGACCACTGCTGCTCGGAAACAAATCAACCGAAATGAAATAATCAAACGCATTTAGTTTTTGCACGCAATTATCTAGTGTTTGGACGTTGGACTTGATAAAATATTGATTTTTGACACAATGAGCACAGTCCAAAGTGAAGGTATCGATTTTCCGCGAAAAAAACGTTCTATGTTTGTTGAAAAAAAAAACGTTGCATCGAAAAATGAACTCCTTCGTTCGAGCACTGCTTTCTGAAATGTGAAAGAAGCTTGTAAAATTTGGAGTTGATCGGTGCAGTGATTTTTGAGACATCGTGGCCACCCATCTTGAAAAAGACTTTTTGAGAAAAACGAGTTTAAAGTTCGCCAGTTCGCGGAGGCTACAAACGCCCATAACGCCCTCAATTTTAAACTGATCGACTTGTAATGTTCAGAGAATATTTTTGAAACGTTACATTTCGAGAATCCCTCAAAAACCAAAGATCGATATTTTCAAAAATATCAACTAGGTGTAAGCCCTCCATTACAATTCGGGTTACCACGCAATTGTACACGTTGAAGGATGTACAGGAGTCTCACCGTAATGATATGGTGACGATAAAGATTGGATGCATTTTCACTCCGTTTATTCTAAGCCTGTATGCATAATTTGGGATCGATCCATGCTAACTCGTTGAATAGTTAAAACCATTTCAATTTGCAGTGATCCTGCATACGTTCTCATGGGCCGGTCTTATACTCTCACACATGACGAACAAAAAGCATCGAGCAAAAATACTGATATTTGCGATTTTTTGCCCGCCTATTTTCGGTATTGAAGAAACTTTCCGAAAAAAACAATCCTTGGCTACATAATTGCAGTGTAATTAATTTGGTAATTATGGAGTTTGAGGACTTTTCCGAAAAACGACGGATAAAAAAAATTGTTTTGCCACGAACTGCTTTAATTGGTCACGACTAACGATATTTCGTCGGGGGAGGCTGGCATTTCCCATTAATTCCATAAGTTATGGGGTTTTGTAGTTTGCGGTAACGAGGGACAAAATAGCGCAATTACGGACATAGCAACGCTTATATTGGCAGTGAGGAGTGGGGGGATTTGTAAAAAAAACCTTCCTGAATACAATACTAAAGAGATATTGGAGCGGTCACTTCCCCCTCCCCCCTGGCCGCGTTGAAAGTTCCTCAAAATACACGATTTCAAAGACGAGACTGAAAATCAGTGAATATTGTGTCTGTGTGTGTGTATGTGTGAATTTGTTTGGAGTTGTTGCGTGTGTGTATGTGTCGATCACCATTGACACACACACATCCAAACAACAAACTCAAAAACACACACACACCCACCCACACCCACCCACACACACACACACACACACACACACACACACACACACACACACACACACACACACACATACACACACACACACATACACACACACACGCGCGCGCGCGCGCGCGCACGCACGCACAAACAAACACACCCAACCAACACCAAAAACCCACAAACACACACATAAACACGCGCGCAAACACTATATTGAGAGTGGGGAGTAGGGGGATCTTGGGGAATACACACACACACACAACCCAAACATGCACACACACACATAAACACGCGCGCAAACACTATATTGGGAGTGGGGAGTAGGGGGATCTTGGGGAATACACACACACACACACACACACACAACCCAAGCATGCACACACACACACACACACACACACACACACACACACACACACACACACACACACACACACACACACTCAAACTTAAACACACACAGACACACACATATACACACCCCCAAACTTAAACACACACAGACACACACATATACACACCCCCAAACTTAAACGCACACGCGCACACACACACACACACACCCAAACTTAAACACACACACACACACACACACACCCAAACTTAAACACACACACACACACACACACACACCCAAACTTAAACGCACGTGCACACATACGCGCACACACACGCACACACACACACACACACACACACACACACACACACACACACACACCCACCCAAACTTAAACGCACGTGCACACACACACGCGCACACACACACACACACATACACACACACACACACACACACACACACCCAAACTTAAACACACACAGACACACACACACACACCCCAAACAAACCGAAACACACACCCCCAAACAAACAAATCCACACACACACCCACAATTTTCACCGATTTTCAGTCTCGTCTTTGAAATCGTGTATTTTGACAAACTTTCAACGCGGGCCTTCCAAATGTCAGCCCCCGCCCCCCGACGGAATATCACTTACTATAGTGGAATAAAACAACATCAAGGCGGAAAAAAAAATTCCCGTCGTTTTTTGGAAAAGTCCTCAAATTTCGTAATTACCATTAATTTCAACGTACTGGAATTCTGCTTATTTTCACGTTCTCCCATGCATCCTTACCGAACTGTATTGCGACGCCGTACGCCGTTGAGCTGCTCGAAAATTGCGGTACTGCAGGGCGCTAATAAAGCCCTAATAAAATTAATTAACAGATACGGGTGAAACGATCTTGCAAAAAAAACCTTTTACTGGAAATTTGAGGTTTGGTCCCCGCATTATCTCATTTGCGACAGATTTCACTTTAAATCTAGGATGTATATTTCTGAATTTCAAATATCCGTTTTTGCGGCATACTGTACGTCTCATCTTAAAAAAGAATTTTTAAAAACACGGCGATGTGCATTTTTTGCGGTATATTCCCACAATCTGAGCTATTCGCGTCTTTTTTCATTAAAACGTAAAATCCGAATTTATTTTCCAAGATTTTTTTTCGAATTTTGCATGACAGAAAAGTGGGCACGAGAGGCAGAGAGAGAGAGAGAGAGAGAGAGAGGGAGAGCGCAAGCAGAGAAAAGCACACTGTTAAATTGTATTGGCCGTTCTCTCTCTCTCTCTCTCTCTCGCTCCTTGCCATTCTCATTCGCCCACATCGACCCGCCTGGATGACCGAGTGACATTTCGATGAAATTGAGCGTCCCTGGGTGTCTATATCTGGTCCCGACCGCTATTAAATCATTAACGGGTTGAAATTCGACGATAATGTACGTGGAACGATAGCGTACGCAAAACCATTGGGGGAGCTTTTTTTTTAGAAGAGCCACAGCTCGAAATGATAAATGTTTTCCACAAAATGATGGAAGTTCTCGTAATTGAAATGGGTGACTGCACTTCATGAAGGTTTTGTCAAAATTGCCTGATATGCGTTATTAATACGTGGAGATGTTGGTGGAAAAGTGCACGTTTAACGATCGATCGGGCGCATTTATAATTACATCGAAGTCCACGAGAGAGGACTGGTCGTTATTTCTGTTCAGCCAGCTACAGCGAGAACTCTCGTGTATTTTTCAACAGCTATGCCCGCCATGGAGCCCGTTGGCTTTCCACAGATGGGAGTTGGCCTCCAAAGTGGTCTTCAGGGTGGTTTGCAGCTCGTACGAGATCCAACCACCGGACACCTTTTGCTCATACACGCAGCTGGTAAGTGCACGAGAAGTAATGAAGTATTTGCGCAATAATTATTGCGAGCCTTGCATACGTAGAAATCAATGTTAAACGGATAGTGTCTTCAACAGAAAGCAAATTTTTCAGCCCATAAAAGCTTCCCGTAACTTACAGCCCGGCCCCTCGGTACTCCTTGAATTTCCCGCCAAAGTTGACCTCCTGCAAAATGATACAAAACATGTGCTGATTGAAACGCAGGCAACGACACCATGTGCTTCTTCGATCTCTTCGATTTTTCAGGCTCCGGCCTTAACGATCCATTGGAATCCTATGTTTCCTGACTTTCAGCGGATACACTTGCCGGTTTTTACGTATTATCCTTCTCAATTGAATCCTTTCCCATCACTCCCTACCCGCACTTCGCTAATCTAAGCTAACTTCCGGCGCGGCCGCCGCCATCTTAAGCTACACTATACCGCATGTGCCGAGGGTAGAAGAACTGGGGGCATGTTCAAATGAAACGATACACATGAATCAGTCAACTTCAATTATTCTTTCAAACTAATCGACATTTATTACGGCGTTACCCCCACTTGTAGCGCAAAAAAAGGCCTTTTTCGTGAATTTTTTTGAAGAAAACTACAAAACTTTTTTAATCGATCAATATACCATCTCAAAGAACACATCTTGAAGAACTTTCAGTAATTTTTTTTATTGAAAAATATTACATTGTTTAGTGGCAAATGGCCGTCAATGAAATAATGTTTTTATATACACGGTTTGCGGTGACCAACATTGCGGCGAAGTGGATCAGCTGAAAAAAAAAATGCGGATGGGTTTAGTCAAATATAAGTATAAACTAGTCTTTAATCGAAGGATTTTAAAAAATATTCATTTTTCACAAAATGGCGGACAGTCAAAGTTAATGGTTCGATTTTAACGAAAAAAAAACGGCCGTTTTTTGGCTATAAAACGGCCATTTTTTTTTCGAAAAAAAAATCGAACGATTAAAGACTACATTTTTATGTATTAAATAAGCCTGCAAAATTTCAAGAAGATCGGTTCATTAGTGTTCGAGTAATCTTGGTCACCGACTTCAGAAATGCCATTTTGAGAAAAACGCGTTTAAAGTTTCTCTTTCAACGCTCTTTCAACGCGGATTCTTCTCTTTCAACGCTCATATCTCAGTCAATTTTGTTCGGATCGACTTGAAATTTTCAGGACGTATTCTCAGATACTTATACTTCAAAAAAATGCAATAAAAAAAATCGATTTTTTCAAAATCGCAAGTGGGGGTAACCCTTTAATCTTTTAATTTTGGAGACGAAAAATCCGCCTTTCTGATTGTTAGCATACAATATATGTTTTTAATTGAACCTTTATTTTTCTCATCTTACCTCATATATGGGGCAATGAGAGACATGATGGGACACAAATTATTAGCATCTTTCGCATATAAAATGGTTTCATTCTCCGTCCCAGCGATTTCATGAGCCAATCGTCTAAATTCCGTAGTATTCAGTCCGAATAATCTTGCTTCCATATCTTTTAAATCATTTGTTAGATCTTGATCCTCTGGTAGAAACACTGGTTTAAGAGAAACCAAATGCTCTACTAGCTCATTTCACCCCTTCTGACGTAGATAGCGGTACGTTGTAAAATATTGCAGCTCTGCGATAGCTTGTATTCATCTTGCCCATCTAACCTTCCAAGGTTCATCTAAGTTCATCTAACCATCATTAGACGGTTAACGAATCAACCAAAAATCACACAATAACCTTCAAAATTTCCGACAAACCCTCCTTATTATATTAATAATCAGTACTTTTATTAAGTTTACTTACCTGTCTCTAATCAATATCAGCAACTCAAATGAACGGAAACGATGATAAGCTTTACCAAAAATTAGATCGTTTTGTGAAAAAAATCGATCTTGTTTTCTCACTCGAGACGCGTGCTTCCGCGACAGTGATACTTTCACACTCATTCACCTCCCTGCCTCCCTTTCAAGCTCCAACAGGAGCACCGTGCTCGCACACACCGTACCCCGCGCATTTGTCTTGTCCCGAGTTCCCCTACGGAGGAACTGTGGAAACCCCGCACCGGTATAGATGGCCCCGTATTTTTCTGATTCTCCGGTGCGCAGACGTTTTACCGAAGTATCCACACCGAGGCCTTAAAAGTATTATCGTATTGAAGTTTGCATCGTTGGAATGCAACGATCTTTTTTCTTCGTATTGCCTCATTTTTTTTGCACATTCAGGCTACAAAGATCGCTAAAATGTTTTTGTAGATCCTTATTGAGGGTCCACAAAACTAAAGCTGCAAAAGAAGATTTTAGGTAGTAATGAAAATAGAGAGATGAAAAAATAAAGAAGGATTTTCGGTGCCTTTTAACGATGCAAACTTCAACACCGTGAAGCTGGCGCTCCGAATATAGGCCATGTACAACGCTGCTTAGGGGGAGGGAGATACCTTTGAGCGAGGAAAAATCTGCTGATTTTTATGATTTTTTTTTAAAGGGAAATATTTATTTACCATTCTTGAGACTTAAGGGGGATTGTCTTTTTTTTCGCAAAATTTACCGCTTTTTGGGAATTTTTTTGTGAAGAAAGTATACAACGGAAAACTTGTGAAACTTGGCATATAGTTTTATTGATCTGTTTACTACATACAAAAAATTTTTTAAACAATTTCATCAAAAAATCCGCCTCTCACCCCCCTCGACGCGCGATGGTCCTTTTTTGATGGTGTGCACGATTACAGCCTTCACGTTCATCCTGCAACAAAAACCCAAAAAGCATTTTACTTTAGACACATATAGCTATCGTTCGATAAAGGGAAAAAAATTGACGATTTGGTGACGTTTTGAACTTGAAGTATCGATTTTTCGAAAAAAATTGATCGATTTTTTGTTATAAATAAAAAACTATTAAACGTATTGCTTTTTTGCTTCATCAAACGATAAAAGGATGTCAGCTGAGCATTCTGTCCAAATTTGAAGGCAATCGGTTGAATAGTTTTTGAGAAATCGTGCACACCAGTTGTGAAAAAGCTGTTTCGAGAAAAATGCGTTTAAGGGGGGATTTTTTGATGAAATTGTTTAAAAAATTTTTTGTATGTAGTAAACAGATCAATAAAACTATATGCCAAGTTTCACAAGTTTTCCGTTGTATACTTTCTTCACAAAAAAATTCCCAAAAAGCGGTAAATTTTGCGAAAAAAAAGACAATCCCCCCTTAACGTGTCAAACTCGCGCTCCGTCTGTGTCGAGTGAAGCTAGCACCGCAATCCTTCGCGCGATCGCAGCGCCTGTTGCCTTCATTTTTGGGCACGCATTTTTTTTATTGTTCCCCCATTGGAGTTTAGGCTCTTGTATCTACTCATCATGAACCGCATGCTGAAGTCATTGTTATTAACAAATGGTTCATCCAATTAAAAAATGCGATCGTCAACCGAAAATGACTACCGTTTGAACGCTAACTGTTCAAAATCAATTCAATAGTGTGAAGGTTACTCAAGATATCAATCCTGCCGTGTCAAGATCTGTATTTTCGATAATCGCGTTCAAAGTCGACGGATCGCGGTAAACCCGACGCTCACTGGTCCCCTAAAATATGTGTAACTTTGTCAATTTTTGGAATTTCCGGGTCTGGTTAATCTTAAAATATTCTTCAAAGTTTACGCTATAACAAAATACAAAAAAAACGACGTTTTGAAGTCTCCAGAGATGTATACCCCCTTACGATATGTTTTATTACTACTTTTGGCTGTTACGTGGTATTTTTTTTATTGACCCTTAAAAATGGCGGAGGTATGGCGCGGTCTTCTAAACGGGTTGCGGCGGACGTTGTCAGACGGCGTGACACGTAGCGTCGGTGGGATTGATATGAAAAAAACTGACGACGATTTTTCTTTCATTAACACTTATACGCAGAATATGAACCAAGAAAAAGTGAGAAATGTCGAAAATCGATTAAATGGTGCGCTCTTAAACAATAAGATTGAATATTCCAAAAAAAT
Source organism: Ophion ellenae (assembly GCA_963210295.1). NCBI lineage: Eukaryota > Metazoa > Arthropoda > Insecta > Hymenoptera > Ichneumonidae > Ophion > Ophion ellenae. Next base: position 24,808,755 of record OY723389.1, on the reverse strand, counting down.
AGCTACATTTTGCAATACATTTTTTTTGAACATTCATGATCATGTTTTAGACAATAAGGTTAGAAGGATTTGTACCAAAATTCATCAGAATCGGTCGATTAGTTTTTGAGCTATATGTCACGCCAGTTTTAAAAATCCAGTTCAGAAGACTCCGTCCATAACTGCGCCATTTTTAAAGATTAATAAAAAAAAAACATGTAAAAGCCAACAGTAGTAATGAAACAGGCCCTAAGTCTCAAAAATGGTCAAGAAATCTTTCCTTTTAAAAAAAATCACGAAAATCGGCAATTTTTTTTTCCTCGCCTTTTTTTTAAGTACGCCTTTTTAAAGATTAATAAACTTTTTTAAAGATTAATTTAAAAAACCATGTGAAATCCAAAAGTAGTAATAAAACATGCCCTAAGTCTAAAAAATGATGAAGAAATCTTTCCTCTTAAAAAAAAATCACGAAAATCAGCAATTTTTTTCCTCGCCCAAAGGTATCCTTAAGGTAGCTTTAACTCGAAGTACCGCTGAAACCGAATCGCGGAATAAAAATGCCACCACGATATAAATTGGATACATTTATTAGTCGGTTTGCAATAAGTCTGTAGGCAAAATTTGAGATTGCCCCACTGACCCGTTGAAGACTTATAACACTTAGTTTTTCGCTAGTTTCGCGTCTGTTTTCACGAGTCGTTCTATTCTCCATAAATGACGAGAAACGGCAGAAAGAACAGTGCATAATGTTTCCAGATATTTTGTGTTGCTACTTTATGTACGAAAGAAATCCTTCGGAATATTTCACAATAATTTCACTACACAATTGCGGTATAATCAAGTGTAGCGTACTGAAATCCTGCTTATTCTCTCGCGCGCGTATTAACCGATTGAATAGCAACGCCGTAACCACTTGGGGACGGCTCGAAAATTGCGGCAGTCGCGAGGCGTGGCATTTTCACTGACAAGGTGTTTCGCCTATCAGAGCCAATGATTAACAGATACAGGTGAAATCATAAAAAAGAAAAAACTCTTGACTAGAAATTTGAGGCTTGGTCCGTATGTTCCTCTCGCGACTGATTTTTACTTTACGTACCGGACATATATTTAGGAATTCCAACTTTCGCTTACTCATGCTTGGGATTGTATCTCCCGTAGTCTCTGAAATCGGATCTCGAATGTCGACAGCTGAAAAAAAGTAATTTCGCTCAAAGACATTAAGGGGTCTTTTCACTTTGGACGCTAAAAAAGGCTATTTTCATGAATTTTTTTGATAGGTTTACATTATAGATATTAATATCAAAGTTTGTTACACTTAATAAATACACTTCCGAAATACATTTTTTTTAAATATTTATTTATTCAAGTCACTACTTATCTACGAAACTTGGTAGTTAAAAAAATGTCCAAAAAATTGTAGGTCTGCGCTGTTGATGAAATCTCGGAGATGGATAACCCGGAAAACAAAAAAATCAAACGGTTTTCAATTCAGTATGTTAATGGCTATAGCGCATATCATACGATTTTTGAAATATGAAAAAATAACAAAATGGCGGGATATTTTTCGAAAAAAAAAACAAAAAACCTGTTTTTCACCGTTTTTGGCAAAAAAGTAAATATCACAATTCGAAAAAAATCCTTGATACGCGCTATAGCTATAGTTGTAAAGAATATGTGGCTAAAATTTCATAAGGATCGGATCAGTAGTGTCGAATATTTTATCAACGTGTTTGAAGTTTGTTGGGGTTACATAAATACATAAAAAAAAATGTATTCGAAATGGTATTAATTAAGTGTAACAACTTTTATATCAATATCTATAATATAAGCCTATCAAAAAAAATTCATGAAAATATCCTTTTTTTAGCGTCTAAAGTGAGAAAAACCCCCTTGAAAATACGTAAAATGAAGAAACTGCAAGTTTTCATTGAAGCAACGAAGGGACT
>OY723389.1:24689772-24806630 GCA_963210295.1 Ophion ellenae | reverse complement strand
TTTCGATTGGATCCGGGATTTTTTTATTGGAAAATATGTACATTGAGGTATGTTTAGGAATTTTTTAAAATAAATTCGTTGACTGGAAGCGATTCGAAGGCGATTATCTCGAAACATAGTTTTCAAAGTCGGTGCCAGATGTATCTCGAAAACGGCTTTTCCGATTTTGTCCAAATTTGGATACAATATTCTTCGATAGTTTTTCTCGTTCGCCCCGTAGGATTTTTTAAAAATTTTCATTTTTGACGAAATTGCGACCGTTCTAATTCAACATTCGTTTTTCGTTCGCAATTTCCGACGATTTTGGATCGCATACACATTGCATAAAAAAGCAATGGTTCAATCAAATGAAAACCCCTACGTGGCGAACGAGAAAACTATCGAAAAATATTGTATCCAAACATACCTCAATGTCAGAGTTGGGCGCAATTCTGTTTATAAATACGAATACAAATTTATTCACATAGTGATTTTCATGTGAATATAAATACAAATTTATTTATACTTCACTTATTTGTATTCACATCTATGCATCGAACTACAATTGTATTCACAAATATTCTGAACATACAAATACATTCACAGAAAAAATTGTGAATATTCACTAAAAATGTGAATACTTACAAGAAATCCTGTGAGTTAAAAAAAAATCACATCAAAATTTGTGAAAATGTATTCACGGAAAATTGTAAATACAAAAAATTTCACAAAATAAGTTGTGAATTTTTTCGTATTTAAGACAAATTAAAATCAAATTCACAATGATTAGATTAAAATTTACACCAAACGTGAGCTCTTACGTATTTTGAGAGAAAACATTGCGTCAAGGCAAAGAAATTTTTGCAAAAAAAGTTGTGAGTTTCAAATATCACATTATAAATTTGAAAAAATTCACAAAATGAGTGAATTTCCTGAAGTTGAAGAAAATTAAAATCGAGTTCACGACAATTATATTAAAATTTACACCACAAGTGAGTTCTTACGTATTTTGAGATAAAACATTGTATCGAGGCAAAGAAATTTTCGCACAAAAAGTTTTGTGCAAAAGTGTATTTGCCCCGAAGCAATGTTTTCTCTCAAAATACCTACAAACTCACTTTTGGATTCACAGAAAAAATTGTGAATATTCACAAAAAATGTGAATACGTACAAGAAATCCTGTGAATTAAAAAAAATTCACATCAAAATTTGTGAAAATGTATTCACGGAAAATTGTAAATACAAAAAATTTCACAAAATAAGTTGTGAATTTTTTCGTATTTAAGACAAATTAAAATCAAATTCACAATGATTAGATTAAAATTTACACCAAACGTGAGCTCTTACGTATTTTGAGAGAAAACATTGCGTCGAGGCAAAGAAATTTTTGCAAAAAAGGTTGTGTGTTTCAAATATCACATTATAAATTTGAAAAAATTCACAAAATGAGTTGTGAATTTCCTGAAGTTGAAGAAAATTAAAATCGAGTTCACGACAATTATATTAAAATTTACACCACAAGTGAGTTCTTACGTATTTTGAGATAAAACATTGTATCGAGGCAAAGAAATTTTCGCACAAAAAGTTTTGTGCAAAAGTGTATTTGCCCCGAGGCAATGTTTTCTCTCAAAATACCTACAAACTAACTTTTGGATTCACAGAAAAAATTGTGAATATTCACAAAAAATGTGAATACGTACAAGAAATCCTGTGAATTAAAAAAAATTCACATCAAAATCTGTGAATGCAAATGTATTCACAACAAATTGTAAATACAAAAAATTTCACAAAATAAGTTGTGAATTTTTTCGTATTTAAGACAAATTAAAATCAAATTCGCAATGATTAGATTAAAATTTACACCAAACGTGAGCTCTTACGTATTTTGAGAGAAAACATTGCGTCGAGGCAAATAAATTTTTTCCAAAAAAGGTTGTGAGTTTCAAATATTACACTAAAAATATGAAAAAATTCACAAAATGAGTTGTGAATTTCCTGAAGTTGAAGAAAATTAAAATCGAATTCACGAAAATTATATTAAAATTTACACCACAAGTGAGTTCTTACGTATTTTGAGATAAAACATTGTATCGAGGCAAAGAAATTTTCGCACAAAAAGTTTTGTGCAAAAGTGTATTTGCCCCGAGGCAATGTTTTCTCTCAAAATACCTACAAACTCACTTTTGGATTCACAGAAAAAATTGTGAATATTCACAAAAAATGTGAATACGTACAAGAAATCCTGTGAATTAAAAAAAATTCACATCAAAATCTGTGAATGCAAATGTATTCACAACAAATTGTAAATACAAAAAATTTCACAAAATAAGTTGTGAATTTTTTCGTATTTAAGACAAATTAAAATCAAATTCACAATGATTAGATTAAAATTTACACCAAACGTGAGTTCTTATGTATTTTGAGAGAAAACATTGCGGCGAGGCAAAGAAATTTTTGCAAAAAAAGTTGTGTATTTCAAATATTACATTATTAATATGAAAAAAATCACAAAATGAGTTGTGAATTTCCTGAAGTTGAAGAAAATTAAAATCGAGTTCACGACAAATATATTAAAATTTACACCACAAGTGAGTTCTTACGTATTTTGAGATAAAACATTGTATCGAGGCAAAGAAATTTTCGCACAAAAAGTTTTGTGCAAAAGTGTATTTGCCCCGAGGCAATGTTTTCTCTCAAAATACCTACAAACTCACTTTTGGATTCACAGAAAAAATTGTGAATATTCACAAAAAATGTGAATAGGTACAAGAAATCCTGTGAATTAAAAAAAATTCACATCAAAATCTGTGAATGCAAATGTATTCACAACAAATTGTAAATACAAAAAATTTCACAAAATAAGTTGTGAATTTTTTCGTATTTAAGACAAATTAAAATCAAATTCACAATGATTGGATTAAAATTTACACCACACGTGAGCTCTTACGTATTTTGAGAGAAAACATTGCGTCGAGGCAAATAAATTTTTGCAAAAAAGGTTGTGAGTTTCAAATATTACACTATAAATATGAAAAAATTCACAAAATGAGTTGTGAATTTCCTGAAGTTGAAAAAAATTGAAATCGAATTCACGACAATTACATTAAAATTTACACCACAAGTGAGTTCTTACGTATTTTGAGATAAAACATTGTATCGAGGCAAAGAAATTTTCGCACAAAAAGTTTTGTGCAAAAGTGTATTTGCCCCGAGGCAATGTTTTCTCTCAAAATACCTACAAACTCACTTTTGGATTCACAGAAAAAATTGTGAATATTCACAAAAAATGTAAATACGTACAAGAAATCCTGTGAATTAAAAAAAATTCACATCAAAATCTGTGAATGCAAATGTATTCACAACAAATTGTAAATACAAAAAATTTCACAAAATAAGTTGTGAATTTTTTCGTATTTAAGACAAATTAAAATCAAATTCACAATGATTAGATTAAAATTTACACCAAACGTGAGCTCTTACGTATTTTGAGAGAAAACATTGCGTCGAGGCAAAGAAATTTTTGCAAAAAAAGTTGTGAGTTTCAAATATCACATTATAAATTTGAAAAAATTCACAAAATGAGTGAATTTCCTGAAGTTGAAGCAAATTAAAATCGAGTTCACGACAATGATATTAAAATTTACACCACAAGTGAGTTCTTACGTATTTTGAGATAAAACATTGTATCGAGGCAAAGAAATTTTCGCACAAAAAGTTTTGTGCAAAAGTGTATTTGCCCCGAGGCAATGTTTTCTCTCAAAATACCTACAAACTCACTTTTGGATTCACAGAAAAAATTGTGAATATTCACAAAAAATGTAAATACGTACAAGAAATCCTGTGAATTAAAAAAAATTCACATCAAAATCTGTGAATGCAAATGTATTCACAACAAATTGTAAATACAAAAAATTTCACAAAATAAGTTGTGAATTTTTTCGTATTTAAGACAAATTAAAATCAAATTCACAATGATTAGATTAAAATTTACACCAAACGTGAGCTCTTACGTATTTTGAGAGAAAACATTGCGTCGAGGCAAAGAAATTTTTGCAAAAAAAGTTGTGAGTTTCAAATATCACATTATAAATTTGAAAAAATTCACAAAATGAGTGAATTTCCTGAAGTTGAAGCAAATTAAAATCGAGTTCACGACAATGATATTAAAATTTACACCACAAGTGAGTTCTTACGTATTTTGAGATAAAACATTGTATCGAGGCAAAGAAATTTTCGCACAAAAAGTTTTGTGCAAAAGTGTATTTGCCCCGAGGCAATGTTTTCTCTCAAAATACCTACAAACTCACTTTTGGATTCACAGAAAAAATTGTGAATATTCACAAAAAATGTGAATACGTACAAGAAATCCTGTGAATTAAAAAAAATTCACATCAAAATCTGTGAATGCAAATGTATTCACAACAAATTGTAAATACAAAAAATTTCACAAAATAAGTTGTGAATTTTTTCGTATTTAAGACAAATTAAAATCAAATTCTCAATGATTAGATTAAAATTTATACCAAACGTGAGCTCTTACGTATTTTGAGAGAAAACATTGCGTCGAGGCAAATAAATTTTTGCAAAAAAGGTTGTGAGTTTCAAATATTACACTATAAATATGAAAAAAATCACAAAATGAGTTGTGAATTGCCTCAAGTTGAAGAAAATTAAAATCGAATTCACGACAATTATATTAAAATTTACACCACAAGTGAGTTCTTACGTATTTTGAGATAAAACATTGTATCGAGGCAAAGAAATTTTCGCACAAAAAGTTTTGTGCAAAAATGCTCAATGCTTTTTTCCCAAAAAAAAAACCCGGATTCAATCGAAACATTAGTTTCCGAGATAAAAATGTCCGAAGTCCACGAGTTTTTCTCGCCGTTTACTCAGCTACCAGCCCCCGAACATTCCGAAATTCACCATCGGACGTGCACATCCGTTGACGAAGAAAATTTCACTTGCAGCAACGAAGCACGTTTCTGTCGAAGGCAACGTCGCCGGTATCGTGTCTCACACCACCGCCGGAAGTGAGCCAGATACACGCGATCGAGCCGCCCGAGACAACGCCGATCGGTGTCCAAGACGCGTCCAATCAGACGGACGGTATCGAGACCGACGACGAGCACTTGCCGAGTGAGACTTACGTCAAGCAGGAGCAATACACCGGCTCCTGTCAAGCGTTAATTACGAATCCGACGAGTTTCGATTTGGTTTCGTCGAGTCACGAACATCCGAGGGAAGCCTTGAGTATGATACCCCTGACGAGCAATACGCTCCTCGATCAATCCGTCATCTCGCAAACGGCGTGCAACTTGATCAACAAGTACGAAAAATCCGAGAACACTGTGATAAACGCAGCCGACTGCACGCGATACACGTCGGTAACGACGATAACGCGATGCAGCAGCGAGATCAATTCGGTCGATCGTACGATCGAGAGCGTCGTCAGCTGTCGTTCGAGCAACGACGAGACGATCCTCGACGAGGAAGACTCGTTGAACATCGACGAGGAGTCCGGCTGCGACGAAAGAATATCCAGACTGGGCTCCAGGGTTATCGAGATAACGGAAGAAAATTGCGACAGCTTTCACGAGAATCTCGAGTTTTTCGGACGCAGACGCGATCCGGTCGAGCAGATAAGAAAACCCTTTTACTCCGAGGACATGCTGAACGAGGAGAGAGCCCTCGAGGTCAAGAGAAACGAAACGCTGAATTTGCTCGAATCGAACGACGAGATAACCGACAAACAGGATGACGAAGCCTCCATCGAGAGTCCTCGAGTTACGTACGATACGAAAAACATTCGAGAATGCGCACACCGAGAAATTCCAACCTCGACCGAGATATCCGTCTCATCCGCGCCGGAAGAGAACCCTCGGGATTTCACCGAGGCCACGGAGAATCTCGAAGAGACGGCCAGTTTGACGATCGACGACGAACATCCACAGGCGATCGTGAGATCGTTCGATATGCCGTCCATCGACTGCGAGGAGGAACGAGAAACTCCGGCGCTCGTCAAGCAAGAAACACACGACGAGGCCAGTCTCCAAGACACTCAGCCGGGAAGAAACGAGGCTTCGTTGCACGTCGACAAGACGATGCGACACGAGAGAAAACAATCGGTCGAGAGATTTCATCCTGGTATCGAGAACGTTGTGGAAAAGTTGAAGAAAAATGCCGCAGCCGCACTGCAGGATCACCCCAATCTCATCGTCCAAGAACCCAATGACAACCACCAAGAGATCGAGCAATCTCCGACGAAACTCGAAACGCCTGGGAGATTGAAAAATGGGCTGAAAAAGATGCTACTGCGTTCCATGGAGAATCCCTCGAATACGGAAAATGTGTCGGTAGATGACCAAGATCGTTCGAAAATCCCGGAAGCCATTTCTTCCGTCACGACGGTCAACGGAAGTTGCGCGAAAACTTGGTCGCCAACTGACAACAACAACGACAGCAGCAGCAACAACAATAACATAAAGATCACCGAAGACAACATTGATTGTGCAATGCCTAAAGATAAAACCTTTACCGTCCGAACGCCCGCTGGACTCGTCAATCAGGATGGCGAACATCCTCAAGAATTATTCAGCAGTTGTTCACAAGCCAAGATCGACCCAAGGAACGGTCCGCCCGCTCTTTCGACTACCGAATTGATCGACTCGAGGCTCCCGATTCAACGAGACGAGCCGAAAAATAGCATTGACAATGCAATGGGGAAACTTCGAGTATCCGGCAAACCTAGACAAAACGTGGATCTCAGTGGTCTGGAACTTTTGTCGAACAGCATCGCCCAGTACGAGCATCTGATACCGGTCAATGCGGACGTCGATGATGCAGCGATCGAGACGACGAGCCGGCAGCCCCAACAAGGCGAGAACAACAACAACAACGACGTTGACAGCCCGCTGGGCCTCTTGTGCGCCCTTGCCGAGCAGAGATTCATGGAGGAAGTCGCTACCAGCGTCCCCAAGAGGCCCAAGGACATTCTCGACAGCTCGGAGGAGATTTCCCAAGCCGGAAGACTACTGCTGAACTTGGGCAAGGCCTCGGAGAACGACAGAAAAAGGAAGAGAGCCCTGATCGAGGAGAGTGCCGAAGACGGATTGGACAATTGCAAAAGAATCTGCGAGGACAGCGTCGAAAGGAAAGATCCCATTGACGAATACGCGCCGCGCTTCATCGACAAGTACAGCAAAGCTCGGAGATTCGTCGCGAAGCTCAGGGAGGACACTCTGTACGCGGACAAGACCCGTAGGAACGATGACTCAACGGCGAACAACGAGGATGCCCCGCGGAGCAACGAAACGAGCGCGAATCGCGCGGACAACGAGATCGATTGTCCTAACAGCGAGGCGGCAAAGTCCCGGGCTCGCGTTTGCCCGCTGAGATTGTCGATATCGCGGGAGGACTCGGATGGAATCGATCAATCAACGGGGGATAACGAGAACGACAACGAGCAAGATTGGCCGAACATGGATGCGATGGAGCTCGATATGAGAGTGAGAATGGCCGATATACAGAAACAGTACAAAGAGAAGCAGAAGGAACTCTCGAAATTACCACCGAAGAAGGACGAGAAACGGAGCCCGGGAAGACCGAGAAAGAAGAGCCACTCGAGCTCGGACTATGGCAGCTTGGATCTCAATGCCTCGTCACCAAAATCACCGATCGACGAGACACCTGACGCTGGCAATCAACAGCCTCTTGCCTCCATACCAAATCTGGCGATCCCAAGGTGCAACGTTAATCTCGTTAAGCTCGCCGAGCCCAGGAGTCATATTAAATTGTTGGACAACATACCGAGCATTCCGATTACGGTGCCAACTGTCGCTTCGCCGATAACTGTTCTGCCGGCCAACAAATTGGTGAACGAAGACGAGGACAAGAGTGGCACGGCGGTAAGTTACTGGCGACGAATCATTCTTATTGAGGGTCACTTTGGACGCTAAATAAGGCTATTTTAGTGATTTTTTTTTATTGGTTTATATTATAGATATTGATGAAAAAATTGTTGCACTTAGTAAATACGCTTTCGGAATGCATTGAACATTTTATTAAATGTATTTATGTAACCCAAGCAAAGTTTAAACGCGTTTTTCTCGACACAATGTTTTTCGACGGCTCGTTGATAAAATGTTCGAAACTACTGTACCGATCCTTATGAAATTTTAACTACATATTCTTTACAACTATACCTATAGCGCATAGCAAGGATTTTTTAAAATGATATTTACTTTTTTTGCCACAAACGGTGAAAAAATTCATAATTCATGTTAATGAATGATGTTGCAATTAATGTTGAAATTCATTAACATGCTGAATCTAAAACCGTTTGACTTTTTTCGTTTCGGATGATCCATCTCCGAGATTTCATCAACAGCGCAGAAATACAATTTTTTTAGGACATTTTTTTAACTACCATTTTCGTCTATAAATAGTGACTTAAAGATTGGAGCGTTAGCCACAATCCAAGGTTAAATTTAATTTAAAAAAAATACATGTTATTGTTTAGACTATACTGAGTCTTTACGAATTTTTTGAAATTTTTTCACCGCCAAATACCACAGATAAAAAATTGTTTAATGTGTGTAATTTAACGTGCGGTTAGATGAGCAAGACTTTCAGACTAAAGGTTGTGTAATTTTTTTGTTATTTAGCACCAAGATAAACCGTTTTTAACAACGCATTAACGCAAACTAAACCTTTGTGAACATTTAGAAAAAAAATCCTCATCTTGCCCATCGTAAATCATGGGCCAATAATCTCGTGACGTAAATATGAACAGGCATAATTATAACTCAAAATTTCATTGTGAATTGTGCAAAACATTCGTTATCGTAGTTTTTAAAAATAATAATCATCGTCAATGTCATACTTTTTCAAGTTGGTCGTAACACAAAAGTTTTTCTAATTTACGTAATAAAAATACTAAAATGCATAATTTTGCACTTTAATTATATATTTAAAAAAAATTAGCATATACAGAATAAATCTGTACGTCGCATGCATTTTTTTGAGGTTCATTGAAAAAATAAAAAACCCGTCATTGGACTCAACTGAATCGCTTCAACCTCCTTAAATGATTACATTTTTTTAATGTATTTCGAAAGTGTATTTATTAGGTGTAACAACTTTTAGCTCAATATCTATAATTAAACCTATCCAGAAAATTCATGAACATAGCCTTTTTTAGCGTCTAAAGTGAGAAGACCCCTTCAACTCTGCCAGTCATCTCACGATAATCATATAGAAATCATTAGAAATTTGGTAATTATGCAAAAGTGGGTCCCCAATTTCGATGGGAAATTTTTTTTTTCGCCTTGAAAATGTTTATTCCATTATAGTGAGTGATATTACGTCGGGGGAGGCTGACATTTTCTATCAATTCCATAAATTATGGAGCTTTAAAGTTCCCGGAAATGAGTGATAAAATAGGGCATTTCAATAAAAAAAAGAATTGTGTTATCATATGAAATGTAAATGAAAATACACGGTGTGGAAAATCACTTTATTTATACAAAAAAATTCATAATATAAAAAGCCGCAATTATTTATATAAAAATAAAGTGCCAAAAGTTCTATGATAAAGAAAATGAAATGAGGACACAAATAATATTTTGAAGGTGTTAGAAAATCGCGACGTCATTCGTAGAGAAGTGAAGTGATCGTCGCCAATCCCAAGTGTGGCGGATTGGCGACGATAAACGCAAATAATTCAACGTGGCCTTGCAAATGAAGATAGAAAATAAAAAATAAAATAATCAAAAAAGGTGCAATTTCAACAATCTTTAAGAACTAATACTTGGTTTAGAAATGTACATTTGGCTCCGAAAAAATGTTCGGGTTTGGGTTTGTTTGGGTATTAATCTTGGAGGACGAATACTTAGTGTAGAAATGCACATTTGGCTCCGAAAAAAATGTTTGTAGCAATGTTTTTTGCTAATAGGCACTTCATTTGCTAATAGGAACGAAATTTGCTAATGGAACTAAATTTGCTAATGGGAACTTCAAAACTTCAAAACCCCATGACTTATGGAATTCAGTTATGGACTTATGGGGGGTACGGTTTGATGAAAAAATGTTTGGGTTTGAGTTTGTTTGGGTATTATTTTTTAGGACTAATACTTGGTGTAGAAATGCACATGTGGCTCCGAAAAATGTTCGCAGCAATGTTTTTTTGCTAATAGGAAATTCATTTGCTAATAGGAACTAAATTTGCTAATGGAACTAAATTTGCTAATGGGAACTTTAAAACTTCAAAACCCCACAACTTATGGAATTAAGTTATGGGCTTTTGGGGGTACGGTTTGGTGAAAAAATGTTTGGGTTTGGGTTTGTTTGGGTATTCATCTTTGAGGACTAATACTTGGTGTAGAAATGCACATGTGGCTTCGAAAAAATGTTTGTGACAATGTTTTTTGCTAACAAGAAATTCATTTGCTAATAGGAACTAAATTTGCTAATGGGAACTTCAAAACTTCAAAACCCCATAACTAATGGAATTAAGTTATGGGCTTTTGGGGGTACGGTTTGGTGAAAAAATGTTTGGGTTTGGGTTTGTTTCGGTATTAATCTTTGAGGACTAATACTTGGTGTAGAAATGCACATGTGGCTCCGAAAAAATGTTCGCAGCAATGTTTTTTGCTAATAGGAAATTCATTTACTAATAGGAACTTCAAAACTTCAAAACCCCATAACTTATGGAATTAATGGCAAACGTCAGCCTTCCCCGCTAGAATATCATTGGCGGTTACCAAGTAAAGAAGTTTATGATGATTAAAAAATTTTGACATTAAAATTGGGGTGGTGGCCCACTTGCATAATTACCAAAAATTGTTTTCCAAGCACGACCATGATGGTCAAATGGTGTTTAGTGTGATCCAGCAATTATGCAAGAAATTTCCAGACATATTGCAATTCGTAATCTGTTGAAGGCGACAAAGGTTAGATATGAAAATATCCTCTTACCCGAGTGTTCTCAACACTTCAAGGATGCAAATTGTGTAAAAAAAAGTCGAATTTTTCATCGTCACGATCGACACCCTGTCCTTAAGGGGAGACATACACCTAGGAGAAAAAGGTCATTTTTGTGAATTTTTTCAAGGAAAACTACTTGAAATTTCGAATTGGGCTTTTAATTATCTAAAAGTATATACATTCAAAAATATGTTCAATTTTCTTTATTTAAAAATATCAAAAATATACAAGGATATTGTATGATCCTTGGAGCGTCGTAAAAAAATCTGCGTACACGGTACCCACTGGCGTTTCTCCAAAAATCATCTGAAAAAAAAAACCAAAAAGATTATTAAATTAGATACTATAATCCAGTACTTGTAATAGCCGATTTTGAAAATATCGATTTATGACAAAATGGCAGACGTTTGAACATGAATAGTGATTTTTGGGCGAAAAATTAGTTATTATTTTGCCTATAAAACAAAAACTAAGTGACGGAGAAAAAAAATCCTATGACAAGTACTAGATAATGGTGTATGGAATAACCACAAAAAACCTCAAGGCAATCGGTTCATTGGTTTTCGAGAAATTTTGGGTACCGATTTGAAAAACGTGGTTTTGCGAAAAACGCGTTTGAAAAATTGGGAATGAATAAATCATGAAATTTGTCTCCATGGAATCATCGATACCAGGCCCATAGTGTAGGTCTTCTACGGTCGACGGAATGTTCATAGCTTCTGAATCCTCGACCTCGACCATCCAGGTGTATATCTCTCCTTAATTGCTCAGAAATGAACCGAGAGATGGAGTGAAATTATAATGTATCGTCTCAGTTCATGTCCTCCACCGAAAAGCAATTCGCCGTTTTCCCGAGTAACGCGGACATTTCGTGAATATTAAGGGGGGATTGTCTTTTTTTCGCAAAATTTACCGCTTTTGGGAATTTTTTTGTGAAGAAAGTATACAACGGAAAACTTGTGAAACTTGGCATATAGTTTTATTGATCTGTTTACTACATACAGAAAATTTTTTAACCAATTTCATCAAAAAATCCGCCTCCCACCCCCCTCGACGCGCGATGGTCCTTTTTCGATGGTGTGCACGATTACAGCCTTCACGTTCATCCTGCAACAAAAACCCAAAAAGCATTTTACTTTAGACACATATAGCTATCGTTCGATGAAGGGGGAAAAAAAATGGACGATTTGGTGACGTTTTGAACTTGAAGTATCGATTTTTCGAAAAAAATTGATCGATTTTTTGTTATAAATGAAAAAACTATTAAACGTATTGCTTTTTTGCTTCATCAAACGATAAAAGGATGTCAGCTGAGCATTCTGTCCAAATTTGAAGGCAATCGGTTGAATAGTTTTTGAGAAATCGTGCACACCATCAAAAAAGGACCATCGCGCGTCGAGGGGGGTGGGAGGCGGATTTTTTGATGAAATTGTTTAAAAAAATTTTTGTATGTTGCAAACAGATCAATAAAACTATATGCCAAGTTTCACAAGTTTTCCGTTGTATACTTTCTTCACGAAAAAATTCCCAAAAAGCGGTAAATTTTGCGAAAAAAAAGACCATCCCCCCTTAATGAGACGGTTAATTGCCGTGATCAATTGACACGCAGCTAATCATTATACGTGCCATTCGTCATTTTTCGTCATGCCTCACAACGTACTTGTCACAGCTGGGCTACGAGACGTCGTCTTCGCCCGCGCCGACAGTCGGCAGCTCGAGCTCGGCATCGAAAAAGCGCAAAGTTGGAAGACCGAGAAAGCTCATGTGCAACTCGGGAAGCGCGAGACATCTGACGGAAACGATAGTCGCGAAAAAGCCGAAAAGCAAGAGTTCCCTCGTGGGCTATCTGATGACATCGAAGACTCGTCATCTTCAGAACAAGGTGAGCCACTAAAATCGTCCATGGAGTCTCTTCTTTTCTTTGCTTTTCTCAATAAATCCTGTTCCGACAATAAAACACGCAAATACCACTCTCGCTCTCGCTCTCATCACGATCTTCATCCGACTATGAAATTTCTTCAGGTCACGTTGCATATTGTGAATTTTCTATCGCAGTTCCTTGGTAAAACGGGCTACACGCCGCTCCCGTTCAAGTCCGGTATGGCGGGTAGCAAGAGCTCCAAGTCCCACAAAACGGCGAAATCGAAGATGAAGCCGGCGAAGCAAACGCCTCTGCACAACAAGAACGTGATAAGTTCGATAATCGCTGAGAAAGCGAAACTCAGCCAGGAAACGAGAATGGAGAGACAAGTGACGAAGGTTAAGCCGAAATTAAAGGCTGAAGCTAAGGTCAAGATGTGGGAGGACGATGAGAGCGGAGAGTGGAATTATACGGTGGAAGGTGCTCCACCTGAAGTTCCGAGCGTTGAAAATGAAGCAACCACGGTACGGAAAAAGCGAGGGAAGACGCGCGACCTGTGTCAATTTTCTTCCATACTCAAGGCGGGATATACATTTGCAACGATCAAAAAATCGATTTCCCTTTTTTTTTTTCTTCTTAAACTATAGAACTATATACGTAGAATATTTTCCCAAAGTTTTCGCTTTTCGTTTTCACAATTCGGGGAAATTAAAAAAAATAAAACAACGAGTGTCTTTCCTCGAGAAAAAAAATACTTTTGCATATTTTGCCCTGAAACGGACGTTCGACTTGCGCAATAAAATCTAAATTAATTTTTTTCTGGAAGGCTATAAAAAGACGCACATTTTCGTTTTTTTTACGAATGTAAATACGTCAAATCCTGCCAAAGATACAGTCATTTGAATGGAAAAATGTTAAAAAATGGTAATCAACGAGAAAAAACGTCAGAAATTTTTTTAAAAATTCGACACTCGGTGAATAGTTTTCAATAAATTAACTCGATTTTTCCAAATTATTTGTGGATTTTTTTTACTGACTGAAGTGACGTGGAATGCCTCATACGTAGAATATTCTCCCAAAGTTTCAAAGCGAAATTCGAAAAACTTCAAACGTTACAGCCCGTCAACGCTGTGCCTCACCGCTCGGATTCGGAGCGGGCGTGAACTTCAAACGCGTTTTTTTTTCTCGAAACTGCATTATCGACATTGACGTGCAGGATTACTCAAAAACTATTAAGGGGGGATTGTCTTTTTTTTCGCAAAATTTACCGCTTTTTGGGAATTTTTTTGTGAAGAAAGTATACAACGGAAAACTTGTGAAACTTGGCATATAGTTTTATTGATCTGTTTACTACATACAAAAAATTTTTTAAACGATTTCATCAAAAAATCCGCCTCCCACCCCCCTCGACGCGCGATGGTCCTTTTTTGATGGTGTGCACGATTACAGCCTTCACGTTCATCCTGCAACAAAAACCCAAAAAGCATTTTACTTTAGGCACATATAGCTATCGTTCGATGAAGGGAAAAAAAAATTGACGATTTGGTGACGTTTTGAACTTGAAGTATCGATTTTTCGAAAAAAATTAATCGATTTTTTGTTATAAATAAAAAACTATTAAACGTATTGCTTTTTTGCTTCATCAAACGGTAAAAGGATGTCAGCTGAGCATTCTGTCCAAATTTGAAGGCAATCGGTTGAATAGTTTTTGAGAAATCGTGCACACCATCAAAAAAGGACCATCGCGCGTCGAGGGGGGTGGGAGGCGGATTTTTTGATGAAATTGTTTAAAAAAATTTTTGTATGTAGTAAACAGATCAATAAAACTATATGCCAAGTTTCACAAGATTTCCGTTGTATACTTTTTTCACAAAAAAATTCCCAAAAAGCGGTAAATTTTGCGAAAAAAGAGACAATCCCCCCTTAAGCCGATTGAGTTGAAACTTGGTAGAAATATTGATAATATTGGTACCTTCCACTTGACGAGAATTGTTTTTGAAAAATTGGAAAAATAACTACTTTTTCAATCCACATTTTACAGAAATGTTGCGAGAAATGTTGATTTTCTTTTGTAAATGCGTGCCATTTTTTTATATTTGCATTTTCTTCATTTTAATTATCGTCACATGGAAAGTATACATGTTCTAAGTGAAAAAATGTTTGAACTTTTTTGGAAATCAATGTCTACGGGAAGCTAGACTGCACGCCGATTCGCAACTCCCGTGGCGACCTTGCTGTAACACTCTGCCACTGCTCCGCCATTTTAATGATGAATCAATTAACAAAAATTGTTTCGTATACTTAAATATAGTATTGAAGTATACCTAAAGTTTGATAATTGTAGAATTATTATTTCTTGGGTTAAAGAATCCCTCAATATTGCTTATTTTTTCCCTGCCGAAATGTATATCCCGCCTTGAGGGATAAGGCCACAGTAGAATTTTCAAAGAATCGATCTTTTTGTACCTAAAACTTTAAACACGTTTTTCTCGAAACAGCTTTTTTACAATTGGCGTGACAAATAACTTCAACAATTTTCACTCGATTTACTTCAAATTCAAAAGTTATGCTCCTAATTGCATTTCGCAGAGAAGCACTTACGGAATTTCCGATTAATTCCGATTAATCATTTTATGAGCAGTTTTATACGAAATTTTTTACTGAAAATTTATTCAAATACCTGCAACTCAATTCAAATACCTACAACTTTTGAGTAAAACAATATTTTTTAAATTCCTTACGTACTTCTTTAGGTATTCTAATTTAGATTGACGAGAATTTTTGTTTTTTGTTCTAGGTAAAAAACTGCGGATGCTAAATGTCACGCCGCGGAGCGCCTAAAAAAAAGATAACAAACGAAAATATTAGTAGTCCGCCATTGTGTACATCGAAAAAAAAATATAGATTTTCTAACAGCTTGATATTCATACTAAATAGATGTGTAATTAATTTTATGAGTGAATCAGTTTTCTATACGAAAAAAAAATGTTAAATTCGCACATGATTTTATACCCGTTACTGTGGCCTAACCTCTTAAGGAATCATCACAGTGTAACCGCCCGAAAAAGAACCGATTTTCGCGATTTTTTTTTCGGTGGATAGGATAAGGTAATCGGTCTAATTTTTTGTTGTATATTGAAGCACCGATAAAGAATACAAAAAGATTTTTTAAAACTTTCTTTATTTATTGTTTAACATTGTTTTTATTTGCGGAAAATTGCGTGGAAAAAAATGGTGTCTCTTGGTGGCCAGGATGGCGGCCGCAAATTTGACCTGAAACAAAAATTTCAAAATGATTATCAATCTGTAGGCAAGCCGATTCCTATGGACTTTTTTTTTTAGTGAAATTTGAAAAAATGGCGGAGGTTTGAACAAAAACTATCAAATTTAGCCTTTTTTCGATAGTTTTTCGTAAAAAAAGGAAGATTTCAAACAAAAAAAAGCTTCCATAGCAATATGAGGAATGACGTGAAGAATGTTCTGTTAAAATTTCAAACCGATAGCCCGAAAACTCTTCCTTTGAGAGTGGCCACCGTTTCGAAAAACACCATTTCGAGAAAAACGCATTTAAAGTTATAAGAAAGGCTTAACTTTTTCTAAGAAAGGCTGCAGCGACCGAAACAATTCGAATTCCGATCTAAAAATTGGATAGAACGTTTATAACCGCGTATACTATTGGATAATTTTAAAAAATCGATTTTTTGAAAATGTTACACTGTGATGATTCCTCAATCAGTGAGAAATTCAATGCGAATTGGAATTTCTAAAAATGTGCTTCGTAAATAACGAGTTCTGAAAATCGGCTGCCCCTTAATTCAGACGTGTCGTTTTTAGGAAACCTCGCCAGAACCAGTCGAGCCTGTGGCGGTGGAAGAATCGAACGAGGTAGAGCGCGATCGGCACGACAAGTCGAAGAAGAAGAAGCGCAAATCAACCTCCGCCTCACCGACCAGACGCAAGTCCAGCGATCACGAGAGAAGGGAATCGAAGAAACGAAAGTCATCGGTGGACTGCAAGGAGTGCAAAGAATGCGCGAAAGCTGCGAAATCCGACAAAATTGACAACATCCTTTCCAAGTGCAAGCTGACAGCGGCACATTTGGCGATCGATCAATTGAGAGTACTGACGGCCATGGGGGGATTGTTTTACGCCGGAAGACTGAGCGCAGTCCAGGCACCCGATGTTTATGCTATTACTCTGGATGGCGAACGTGGCAATCGGCCCCACATACATTCGCGCGAAGAAATCTTGCGCGATGCTGTAAGTCCATGATAACTCGTAACATCGCTCGATAGTTCTTACTTAAAGTTAGTGGAAACAACTCTTAAGGGGTCTTCTCACTTTAGACGCTAAAAAGGCTATTTTCGTGAATTTTTTCGATAGGTTTATATCATAGATATTGATATATGAGTTGTTACACTTAATAAATACACTTTCGAAATACATTTGAGGGGCCAGTCCACTTTGGAGCCACGAAAAAAGGCTATTTTCGCGATTTTTTTGAGGATTTTATAAAAGTTATGAATATAAAAGTTGCTGGGCTTGATAAATAAAGTCTTGAGATACATTTAAAAAAAAAGTAATCCATTTTTATTCATTTTTAAGTACAAAAACTATAGTTTAACGTAAAGCCTCAAAAATAGGTGGGCTAGCTAGCTCCATCACAACTCGGCAACGACTTGTCTGAAACGAAAAAATCAAAGTCCATTAGATTCAGTATGACACCAGCTACAAAATGTCCCTCGGATATGAAGTTTTATCAAAAAATAAAAAAAAATGCCAGCTGAAAAACGAAAAAAGTAAAAAAAACGCGTTAAATTAGATACTATAATCTAGTACTTGTCATAGCCGATTTTGAAAATATCGATTTATGACAAAATGGCGGACGTTTGAACAAAAATAGTGATTTTTGGACCAAAAATTAGTTATTATTTTGCCTATAAAACAAAAACTAAGTAGCGGAAAATCCTATGACAAGTACTAGATAATGGTGTATAGAATAACCACAAAAAACCTCAAGGCAATCGGTTCATTGGTTTTCGAGAAATTTTGGGCACCGATTTGAAAAACGTGGTTTTGAGAAAAACGCGTTTGAAAATTTGGGAACGAATAAATCTTGAAATTTTTATGGAAAACACGCAAATTTCTCAATGTTCCACTGGAAAATTTCATTTGTATTAGCACTTTTTAAACTTATTGTCGTAATCTTTACGTTTCATGAAATTTTACTATTAATTTCAGTAAAAATTCTGGAAAATATTTTAAATTTCTGTTACGCAAAAGTAAATTTTGATTCATTTCCATGAAAATTTATAATTTATTTCCTAAAAACCTGAAGAATTGCACATTTGTCACCGAGTTACTGTGATTTCACAGTAAAAATTACTTAAAAATTCTCGCCGTGTGGAATCATCGATACTAGGCCCATAGTGTAGGTCTTCCACGGTCGACGGAATATTCATAGCCGTAGGTCTAAATCCTCGACCTCGACCATCTAGGTGTATATCTCCCCTCAAACGCAATTAGGGCGCGATTTGAGTTTTTTAAATTCATCACAATATTATAACCACAATCACAGAGCCGACAAAAATACAGACTCTACGCGGCGCTAGTGTTGCGCACGAAGCCAATAAGAAGTTGCCATCTCCGATTGTGACGACAGGAAATCAGATTTATATTAATTCTACAACAGTACTGAAATTCAGAGGGGACTGTTCAAGTTCGATACTGAACGTTTGTTTTTATCGTCAATATTTATATTTTCTTGCGAGGTAACCTCAAAGTTTGCAAATAATTGTCAATTTTTCAGATCGTCGAAGTTTGTCCCTCTTCGACGAAGGAATTGCCACCTGGCACGAGACTTTGCGCCTATTGGAGCCAGCAATATCGTTGCTTGTATCCCGGTACGTCCGTGGAGCCGTCCGAGGCCGATCCCGAACTCGATGAGAAGTTTGTCAGTGTGGAATTCGACGATGGCGATAGCGGTCGAATCGCTTTGGATGACATTAGATTGCTCCAACCCGATTATCCTGTCGTTGGTCAGTATTCAATCAAATATTACATTTTTTCATGTTCTTGACGCTTTTAAATCGGAGTAATCTTGCAAATCACATGAATCTGCATATTGATGACGTCGAACCGGCGCGTTCGGAAGACTGGTCTTCCTTCAAGCTCGATACTCGGAAGCTTGATGCAGTTGACCATTCACTCACCGACGTATAATGAGTGCTCGGATTGAGCGATAGCCTTTGAAGCGAAGACGATTGAATTATTTCAGTTTGCGAAGAAATTCAGAATTTCATGGAATTCCCTTCAGGGAAAGTTACCGTCGAGAGGCATGAAAAATGCATGAACTTCGGGAATCTTTTATTCATTTGAAATTAATACTTTCGGAAATGGGTTTGTTTGGGAAATTTTAAAACCCATTATCTCCCAATCTAAATAGTCGACTGTTCTGAAATTTTACTCAAACATGCATAATGAAATGAACAATGTCTGGTTAAAATTAAAAGTAAATCTATAGAAATCAAGAGCGCGCGCTCGTTCTACCTTAAGGGGTCTTGTCACTTTGGACGCTAAAAAAGGCTATTCTCATAATTTTTTTTGATCGGTTTATATTATAAATATTGATATAAAAGTTGTTACACTTAATAAATACACTTTCGAAATACATTTTCAAAAAATTATTTATTTAAGTCACTGGTTATAGACGAAAATGGTGGTTAAAAAAATGTCCTAAAAAAATTGTAAATCTGCGCTGTTAATGAAATCTCAGAGATGGATCATCCGAAACAAAAAATTCGAACGGTTTTAGATTCAGTATGTTAATGGTTATAGCGCATATCATACGATTTTTGATATATGCAAAAATAACAAAATGGCGGAAATTTTTCGAAAAAAACAAGGATAACGTGGTTTTTCAGCGTTTTTGAAAAAAAAAAAAATAGTAAATATGAGCACTGAAAAATCCTTGATATGCGCTATAGCTACAGTTGTAAAGAATATGTGGTTGAAATTTCATAAGGATCGGTTCCGCAGTTTCGAAGATTTTATCAACAAGCCGTCAAAAAACGCGTTTAAGGGGAGGTACCTGAGTAAACGACGAGAAAAACAGGTAAACTTCGGGAATTTTTATCTGGAAAACTAATGTTTCGATTGGATCCGGGTTTTTTTTTATTGGGAAATATGTACATTGAGGTATGTTTAGGAATTTTTTAAAATAAATTCGTTGACTGGAAGCGCTTCAAACGCGATTATCTCGAAACATAGTTTTCAAAGTCGGTGCCAGATGTATCTCGAAAACGGCTTGTCCGATTTCGTCCAAATTTGGATACAATATTCTTCGATAGTTTTTCTCGTTCGCCACGTAGGGGTTTTTCCATTTGATTGAACCATTGCTTTTTTATGCAATGTGTATGCAATCCAAAATCGTCGGAAATTGCGAACGAAAAACGAATGTTAAATTGAAACGGTCGCAATTTCGTCAAAAATAAAAATTTCAAAAAAATCCTACGTGGCGAACGAGAAAAACTATCGAAGAATATTGTATCCAAATTTGGACGAAATCGGACACGCCGTTTTCGAGATACATCCGGCACCGACTTTGAAAACTATGCTTCGAGATAATCGCGTTTGAATCGCTTGCAGTAAACGAATTTATTTAAAAAAATTCCAAACATACCTCAATGTACATATTTTCCAATAAAAAAAAACCCGGATCCAATCGAAACATTAGTTTTTGAGATGAAAATGTTTTTCTCCCCGTTTACTCAGGTACCTCCCCTTAAAGTTTGTTTGGGTTACATAAATAAATAAATATTTTTTAAAAGTGTATTTCGAAAGTGTAACAACTTTTATATCAATATCTATAATATAAACATATTTGAAAAATCATAAAAATAGCCTTTTTTAGCGTCTAAAGTGAGAAGACCCCTTAAGGGGCCAGTCCACTTTGGAGCCACAAAATTTTCTATTGGAGCTATTTTATAAAAGTGATATTATATATTTTGGAGCTATTTTATAAGTGTGTATTAAATATTTTTTAAAAGTGTATTTCGAAAGTGTAACAACTTTTATATCAATATCTATAATATAAACATATTTGAAAAATCATAAAAATAGCCTTTTTTAGCGTCTAAAGTGAGAAGACCCCTTAAGGGGCCAGTCCACTTTGGAGCCACAAAATTTTCTATTTGGAGCTATTTTCGCGATTTTTTTTGAGGACTTTATAAAAGATATGAATATAAAAGTTGTTCGGCTTGATAAATAAAGTCTTGTCATTAAAGAAAAATTTAATTCATTTTAATTCATTTTTAAGTACAAAAACTTGTCTTGTCTTTAAAAAAAAAATTTAATTTATTTTAATTCATTTTTAAGTACAAAAACTATGTTTAACGTAACGCCTCAAAAATAGGTGGGCTAGGTAGCTCCGTCACAACTCGCCAACGGCTTGTCTGAAACAAAAAAATCAAAGTCCACTAGATTCAGTATGACACCAGCTACAGAATGACCCTTGGATATAAAGTTTTATCAAAAAATAAAAAAATGACAGATGAAAAACGAAAAAAGTTAAAAAAAACGCGTTTTTTCGCAGTTTTTCGCAAAAAAAGAGTAAAAATCAAAATTTTAAAACCATCGAGGGTCATCTTGTTGCGAATCATGTTTGCAAAATGTGGTTCAAATTTCAAGAGCATCGATTCATTCGTTTTAGAGATACGATGGAGCCAGATTATGAAAACGTTGTTTCGAGAAAAACGCGTTTGAAGTTTAAACTATGGAAGACTCTTACCTAAACTCAATGAGCAATTCGTGCACCGTACAAAATCCCATCTGATTGCTCATTACCGTCGATTACTTCAAGTCTTGTTTTCTTTCGATTTTTTGAAATTTTCAAACTGGACTGGCCCCTCAATGGGATGCAAATTGTATAAAAAAAAGAAACGAATTTTCCATCGACACGAACGAAAACCAGCCCTTCGGTCGTATAATCGATAAGCTCGGAATATCCTCGAATCCTCGATCGAAGCCAAGCTTTGATTGTGATAAAGCGAAACGATGATTATAAGGATGATAATCGCCCGTTACAGAATACGATCCGAATCCTTTGCTCACCCTGGGCAAAAGACGTAGGCAGACATCGTCCTCGATGGACGAGAAGCGTTCGTCCTCCACCGGGAACATTCGAGATACTCAATCGACGATTACGGCCGGAAACTGCCAGAGCGCCGGGGCGGCCGTGATTAGCAAAAAAGCCGATCGCGACACGTCGGAGCTACGGAAGAGCGACGAGGCCGAGGCGAGCATTTTGGGAGAGCACAAGGAAAGAAAGAGATTGAAGAAGAGAAGGCGCGACAAACTCAAGCGGTTGAACGAGGCGCAGGAGGGCAAGAAGAAACATCGCCGGCACAAATGTTGCGAGGAACACCGAAAGCACAAGCACAGAAAGCATCGAAAGCACAAGCACAAGCACAGCCATCAGAGTAGTTACAGCGAAGGAAGTCACGTTAGGTGAGTGAGATTTTTGTCATTGCGCAATACATTGGTAATATTGAGATGTTGAATAAGTACTCGCTGTTTTTTGCTTTATTTGAAAAAAAAGTTATTCTTAATTATTTCAAACGTTTCGAAACTGTTGTGTGATCAACTTCCAATGATTCGGCAAGTTCAGCTACCATCTGTCGCCCGAAGTCTCAACAAACATAGCGTGCTCTTCAGCTGCAGATTTTTTTACGATAAAGTAGTGCAGTAAAAGTCCCCACAAATAATCTTGTTTTTGGCACGAAATTTGACATGTTTAAGGCGTTACCCCCACTTGTAGCGCAAAAAAGGCCTTTTTCATGAATTTTTTCAAAGAAAAATACAAAACTTTTTTAATCGATCAATATACCATCTTAAAGAACACATCTTGAAGAACTTTCAGTAATTTTTTTATTGAAAAATATTACATTGGTAAGTGGCAAATGGCCGTCGATGAAATAATGTTTTTATATACACGGTTTGCGGTGACCAACATTGCGGCGAAGTGGATCATCTGAAAGAAAAATGCGGATGGATTTAGTCAAATATAAGTATAAACTAGTCTTTAATCGAAGGATTTTTAAAAATATTCATTTTTCACAAAATGGCGGACAGTCAAAGTTAATGGTTCGATTTTAACGACAAAAAACGGCCGCTTTTTGGCTATAAAACGGCCATTTTTTTCGAAAAAAAATCGAACGATTAAAGACTAAATTTTTATGTATCAAATAAGCCTGCAAAATTTCAAGAAGATCGGTTCATTAGTGTTCGAGTAATCTTGGTCACCGACTTCAGAAATGCCATTTTGAGAAAAACGCGTTTAAAGTTTCAATTTCAGTTTACACGAAGAAAATATTTTTTTTTTGTAAACTTACATAGAGTCGTCTATTCCGGGCCCGTTTTTATAAATTCCAGTCTATTATATGAACGTTGTGAATGCCAGGTATACGACCCTTTTCATCGAACAATGCATTGAAGGTCGGAGGGAGGGTCGAGCGCGCCAGACGGCAGACTAGCCGGTCGTTTACACAACGGATTCTTCTCTTTCAACGCTCATATCTCAGTCAATTTTGTTCGGATCGACTTGAAATTTTCAGGACATATTCTCAGATACTAATACTTCAAAAAAATGCAATAAAAAAAATCGATTTTTTCAAAATCGCAAGTGGGGGTAACCCCTTAACACTACAAAAAAAAGTTGTTTTCATTTCGGTGACATGACATACACTGAATTTCTAACTTGCTTATAGTACTTCTCCATAGGGCCGTTACCATTTTAAGGGGAGATATACACCTAGGAGCCGGAAAAAGGTCATTTTTGTGAATTTTTTCAAGGAAAACTATTTGAAATTTCGGATTGGGGTTTTAATTATCTAAAAGTATATACATTTAAAAATATGTTTAATTTTCTTTATTTAAAATTATCAAAAATATACAAGGATATTGTATGATCCTTGGAGCGTCGTAAAAACATCTGCGTATACAGTACCCACTGGCGTTTCTTCAAAAATCGTTTGAAAAAAAACCAAAAAGATTATCAAATTAGATACTATAATCTAGTACTTGTCTTAGCCGATTTTGAAAATATCGATTTATGACAAAATGGCGGACGTTTGAACATAAATAGTGATTTTTGGGCCAAAAATTAGTTATTATTTTTACTATAAAACAAAAACTAAGTAACGGGGGAAAAAATCCTATGACAAGTACTAGATAATGGTGTATAGAATGACCACAAAAAACCTCAAGGCAATCGGTTCATTGGTTTTCGAGAAATTTTGGGTACCGATTTGAAAAACGTCGTTTTGAGAAAAACGCGTTTGAAAATTTGGGAGTAAATAAATCATGAAACTTGTCAACTTACATGGAATCATTGATACCAGGCTCATAGTGTAGGTCTTCTACGGTCGACGGAATGTCCATAGGTTCTAAATCCTCGACCTCGACCATCTAAGTGTATGTCTCTCCTTAAGAGATCATCACAGTGTAACGGGTCGAAAATAGCTGATTTTTGCGATTTTTTCGATGGTTAAAATACGCTAATCACTGTAATTTTTTAAATGTCAAATCAAAGCGCTCATGAAGAACAGAAAAAACGTTTATTTTTATTTTTTTAACTTTTTTTTAACGGTTGAAAATGTCTTAAGGGGTCTTCTCACTTTAGACGCTAAAAAGGCTATTTTCATGCATTTTTTTGATAGGTTTATATTATAGATATTGATTGAAAAGTTGTTACACTTAATACATACACTTTCGAAATACATTTTTTTTTAAATTACTTATTTATGCAACCGAAACAAACCTTAAACGCGTTTTTCTCGAAACAACGTTTTTCGACGGCTTGTTGATAAAATCTTCGAAACTACCGAACCGATCCTTATGAAATTTTAACCAGATATACTTCACAACTATAGCTGTAGCGCATATCAAGGGTTCTTTAAAATTTTGATATTTACTTTTTTTTTGCCAAAAACGGTGAAAAAACACGTTTTTTTTGTTTTTTTTTTTTCGGAAAATGTTCGCCAATTTGTTATTTTTGCATATATCAAAAATCGTATGATATGCGCTATAGCCATTAACATACTGAATCTAAAACCTATTGATTTTTTGTTTCGGATGACCCACCTCCAAGATTTCACCAACAGCGCAGACCTACAATTTTTTATGACATTTTTTTAACTACCATTTTTGTCTATAAATAGTGACTTAAATAAATCAATAAAAATTTCAAATGTATTTCGAAAGTGACAAAATGGCGGCGGTTTGAAAAAAAGTATCGAATTTGGCCTATTTTCCCGACAGTTTTTCGTTGAAAAAAGATATAGATTAATTAAAAGGTTCCATAGCAAGATGAAGAACGACGTGAAGAACGTTGTGTCAAAATTTGAGACAGATAGCTTGAAAACTCTTCCTTTGAGAGTGTACACCGTTTTGCAAAACGACATTTCGAAAAAAACGCGTTTGAAGTTTCGAGTGCGGAAGTTTCTTATAAATTGTCTACTTGCGATCAATCGGCGATGCCAGGTCCACGTTTATAATCGTCTATACTAGCGGACAATACGAAGAAAAAAAAACGATTTTCTGAAAATGTTACACTGTGATGATCACTTAAGACGAAATGACAACGCATCGCGGTCGGTATGGTAGAGCAATTATAGATACCCAAAAATCTCTGAAACGGCTCTTCAGATCCCGTCGAATCTTTGCCAAACGACGTCAAATATATAGACGAACAGCTGTCTGCCCCTAAAATTTTCTGAATTTAAGACAAAAAAACGTAGATTGGCTTGTCATAAGTCAATCTGATTTAAAAAAATCAAAAACAGAAAATTTGAGGGGCAGACAGCTGTTCGTCTATATATTTGACGTCGTTTGGCAAAGTTTCGACGGGATCTGAAGAGCCGTTTCAGAGATTTTTGGGAATCTATAATTGGTCGACCATACCGACCGTGATGAGGTGTCATTCCGTCTTAAACTATACGCACGCAGTTCTGGTAACGCCATCTGTTGGAAAATAGCGAGAACTTATTCAACGTCCTAGTAGTTTTTTTTTTCGACCCATCACGCACGATCGGACGAACCTTTTGGCAGTTCCGACGAACTTTGATGACATGCCTGTTTTCAGCGGTGGAGAGAGTTGCAGCGGTCACAAGAGCGAGGAAGAAACATCGCCGTCCAGCGAAATGTCGCAGAACAATCTCAGCGCCGTGGAGGAACAAAGAAACGAGGAAACTTCGGAACCTCGGGAGGAGGAGGAGGAGGAACGTCTGGACGAGCCGGTCGTTGATCCGGTTGTACCGGAGGAAAAAAATGAGAAGCCCAAAAAAACGGAAAAGAAAGCAAAGGCGAGGGAGCGCCAAGAATCGGTGGAGAGTCGTAGCAAAATGGCCGCATTTTTGCCAGCGAGACAATTGTGGGGCTGGGCAGGGAAGGGTTACCGAAGGCCAGGCGCAAAAGGCAGAGCGAAGAAACAATTCTTCCGCGCTATACAGAGGGGCAATGAGACTATACAAATCGGTGACAGCGCAGTTTTTCTGTCCACTGGTAGACCCGACAGACCCTACATCGGCAGAATAGAATCGATGTGGGAAACGTCGAGTTCGAACATGATCGTCAAAGTCAAATGGTTCTATCATCCTGAGGAGACTGTCGGATGCCCCACCAATCTTAAGTATCCGGTAAGAATATCATTCCTATTTTTTTTCTTCTTCTTGTACTTATCGCTTTCTGACAGAGAGAAATTACTTTTCGGTATTTTAAGGGGGAGATACCTTTAGGCGAGGAAAAAATGGCTGATTTTCGCGTTTTCTTTTGAAAGGGAAGATTTCTACACTTTTTTGAGACTTACAAGGAACATCACTTTGGTGTGCTCGGATTTTGTTCAAACTTTTTTATGCGGAAGAGTATCAAAAACTAAGACACGTATTTTTTTTTATTGACGGCAAAACGGTTTTGAGGAGTGCAACGCACCCTCGGAAATAGGGGTGTTTTTCGTCGATAACGTCATCGTTCTCATCTCCAATGTACAGTACACAAAAAACTAAACATTGTTGCAATTTGAATTTTTTTCATATCTCGTACCGTTGAAACGTTATCGACGAAAAACATCCCCATCTTTGAGAGTGCGTTTCATCCCTAAAAATCATTTTTTCGCGGATAAAAAAATACGTGTCTCTTGGTTTCTGATACTCTTCGATATGAAAAAGTTTCAACAAAATCGGAGGAGGACACCAAAGTGGTGTTCCTCGTTAGGGTATGTTTTGTTGCTACTTTTGGGCGTTACATGGCACATTTATTTATTTATCTTTGAAAATGGCGGAGGTATGGCACGGTTTTCTAAACTGCGTTTTAAAAGCTGGCGTGACTGATAGTTAAAACACTAATTGACCGATTCTGATAAAATTTGGTATAAATATTTCTAACCTTATGGTTCAAGACATGGCCTAAATAATTTTGAAAATGAAGAAACAAGGAAAATATCGCAAAATGTAGCAATTTTTTTTCGAAAAATTCAATATCTTTGTTTCAAAGCGTACCATTTGAATGATTTTCAACATTTCTCACTTTTTCTTGGTTTAAATTCTGCGTATGAGTGTTGATGAATGAAAAATCTTCGTTGGTTTTTTCCAGATACCTTTAGGCGAGAAAAAAATTGCTGATTTTTCGAGATTTTCTTCAAGAGGAAAGATTTCTTCACTATTTTTGAGACATTTATGGTTATGTTTTATTACTACGTTTGGCTGTTACATGGTATTTTTTTTAATTAATCTTCAAAAATGGCGGAAGTATGGCACGGTCTTCTAAACGCGTTGGGGCGGATGTTGAAAATCGATTGAATGGTACCTTTTTGTTTTAAGGCGTTACCCCCACTTGTAGCGCAAAAAAGGCCTTTTTCATGAATTTTTTTAAAGAAAACTACAAAACTTTTTTAATCGATCAATATACCATCTTAAAGAACACATCTTGAAGAACTTTCAGTAATTTTTTTTATTGAAAAATATTACATTGTTTAGTGGCAAATGGCCGTCAATGAAATAATTTTTTTATATACACGGTTTGCGGTGACCAACATTGCGGCGAAGTGGATCATCTGAAAAAAAAATGCGGATGGATTTAGTCAAATATAAGTATAAACTAGTCTTTAATCGAAGGATTTTAAAAAATATTCATTTTTCACAAAATGGCGGACAGTCAAAGTTAATGGTTCGATTTTAACGAAAAAATACGGCCCTTTTTTGGCTATAAAACGGCCATTTTTTTTTTCGAAAAAAAAAATCGAACGATTAAAGACTACATTTTTATGTATTAAATAAGCCTGCAAAATTTCAAGAAGATCGGTTCATTAGTGTTCGAGTAATCTTGGTCACCGACTTCAGAAATGCCATTTTGAGAAAAACGCGTTTAAAGTTTCTCTTTCAACGCTCTTTCAACGCGGATTCTTCTCTTTCAACGCTCATATCTCAGTCAATTTTGTTCGGATCGACTTGAAATTTCCAGGACATATTCTCAGATACTTATACTTAAAAAAAAAGCAATAAAAAAAATCGATTTTTTCAAAATCGCGAGTGGGGGTAACCCCTTAAAGCGTACCGTTCAATCGATGTTCAACATCCGCCCCAACGCGTTTGAATTTTTCGAAAAATGGCTACTTTTTGCAACAAAAAATACTTTTTTTT
The DNA here is from genome assembly GCA_963210295.1 of Ophion ellenae. Lineage (NCBI taxonomy): Eukaryota > Metazoa > Arthropoda > Insecta > Hymenoptera > Ichneumonidae > Ophion > Ophion ellenae. The sequence goes on along the minus strand of OY723389.1, from coordinate 24,778,112 downwards.
TTAATTTTCGAAAACATTTAGGGGCATGTTTTAGACAAGGTTAGAAAAATTTATACCAAATTTCATCAGAATCGGTCGATTAGTCTTTTAGCTACACGTCGTGCCAGGTTTGAAAATGCAGTTTAGAAGACCGTGTCATAGTATCGCCATTTTGGGGTCGGGTTGAAGTTCCGGACTTTGAATGATCAGAACGCTCAAAACTCCGAACGAATACTATCCCGAAAGATCAAAACTCCGAAAGAATTTTACCTGAAAGATCAAAACTCCGAAAGAATTTTACCTGAAAGACCAAAAACACCGAAAATCTGAACATCGTCAAAGTAATTCGGCTATGGAAGTTTTATAAGTTTCAACATTTTCAATAAATCGACGAATTAATTCTCGAATTTTTTTTTTTTATCAAGAAGTGATTTTACGTCAATTTTGTAATTTGTCTAGACAATGTTATACGTTCTACATCATTTACAGTCAACTGTGTAGATTTTTGCTGGCACAATGTTGACGAACCTTGTAATTTCGGAACATTAAAATTGGGAATTTTAAACCGTCGGCGCATTCAAAGCTCGGAATTTCAACCCGGCCCTCATGTCAAGATCATGCCAGCGAAAATCTACACACTTGACGCAATTGACAAATTTGACGCAAAATCACTTCTTAATAAATAAAAATTCTTGAAATAATTCGTCGATTTGTTGAAAATTTTGAAACTTTTAAAACACCCATAGCCGAATTATTTTGACGGTGTTAAGATTTTCGGAGTTTTCGTCTTTCGTGTGAAATTCTTTCGGAGTTTTGTGCGTTCTGACCATTCGAAGTTCGGAATTTCAACCCGGCGACATCTTGAATTTCGGAACATTAAAATTCGGAATTTTAAACCGTCGGAGCATTCAAAGTTCGGAATATCAACCCGGCCCCGGCATTTTCAAAGATTAATAAAAAAAATACAATGAAACAGCCAAAAGTAGTAACAAAACATACCCTAGGTCTCAAAAATGGCAAAGAAATCTTCTGTCCAAAAAAAAAATGAAAATCAGCAAATTTTTCCTCGCCGTAAGGTATCTCCACCTCAAAAAAATTCTCTAACGTCGAAAAAAAAAATCCGTTCAATTTAGATCTCCCGCTTAAAAAAATTCTAAAACGTCGAAAAAAAAAATCCGTGAAATTTAGAAACATGCACATTGCTGTTCCGGCATCGTACATTTTCTAACCCACTGTCCAGGACGACATTCTGCCCCGCGAGTTCATTAATCCCTTTTTTCCTACTTCAAGTTTCCGCCGTTTCCTTTTCAGGGTGCGCTGTTCGAGTCGCCGCACATGGACGAGAACGATGTCCAGACGATATCGCACAAGTGTGAGGTATTGCGACTGGCGGATTACACGGAGAAATTGGGCAAGGAACCCCACAGGTACTTAACGATCTACGACAACAACGACATTTACTATCTCGCCGGATACTACGATCCTACGACATATCTGCTCAACATGCAGCCCGATGTTGTTTGAGAAAAGCTCAAGCTGACGATCAAATTAACAGGAGTTAATTGATCCTCAGCGACGTGATTTCAACCTCCGACATTGGAGGGGGGAGAAAAACGAAAGGTATACGAAACAAGGGCGACGAAAGCGGGAACTAAATGCCGCGAGACCACAGCACGGAAAGGTGGCAAAGAGTTATGGACAAAGATGCAATATTCGCGAAATCGAGTGGCATTAAACCGTCGAGTGAAATGAACATAATTCAATTTCGATAAAGACGAAAATCCGTTCACGTTGGAAAGAAAGAAATGTAAATATTGTAAATAACGAATCAATAGCAATTCTCGCTGCGAATTTTCCGCATATTACTCTACGAAGGATTATCCGCGTCGTGCGATTTTCATGTTATTTTCTCTCGAGCCCAGCGTCCGACGACGGCTCGGCTCTTGCAAATAAAGAGAGCCCGTGACACGCGATGCTGAGCGTAAAAAATATTGAGACACAAACGAAACACGAGACACGGTGCTACGTAACCGTAAGCGTTACTTTTTTTTTTTTTTACTTTATTCTTTAGGATCAACGCTTATACGAGAGTTTCGAAAACTCTTTGCTATATATATAAACAGAGGGAGGTAAAAGGAAAGAATTGAGAAACTGTGTGTTAGTAGAAGAGCGGCTGTTGATGAAGAACAATCCGCTTGATTTATCGCGAAAAAATTCACGATCCGTGCAAGATATTAGAATTAAGGCAAGTTTTTGTATAAGATCATTTTTTTACATGCATAAAAGAAAGATGAGTTCGCTATTCCGAAAGACAAAATCTATCGTACATTGGTGTCATTCTTATTTTATTTTTCTTCAACATCGTGAAAAGTTGAGAGAAAAAAAGAGCGAACCCGTCTCGAGTTTGCTTTCAATCTGTAGGACGTAAAATGCTTTTGGGCGTACGCCGATTTTCACGAGAGCGCGGAAATAATGTGTAAATATTTCGAAATTCTTTGAACCGTTGATGCGATCATTTTTCTCGCTTAGATATTTCGTGGTGAAACGTGCTTTACTTTCTCATATCGCTTTTTCCAAACGGTCACGATCCCCCATTACGATCGTTTGTTATTGATATATACGTCAGTTTTACGGTTGTCAAATTTCACGTATATGTGTATATGTATATACACTCAACATACACACACACACACACACACACAGACATGTACGTTGAAAACGTAACCGTGGGAGATTAAGTACGAATTAGTACAAACTGAGCAACACAATAATTTTCGTCCGATGTGATAGGTGATCGATTTTCTACAGAGTGAGGTTGGACGAGCGGGAAGAACATTTGGAAAAAAGAAGACGAAATTGGGTTAGGTCGGGTTAATGGCGAACGCTTTTAACTTTTTGGATACTGTTGTTGGAGGATCCCGAAGCTGGGGGAGTCGAAACGAATGAACGAGACACTAGCGGAGTATTCGAAAAACAGATCTGTTTAGGGGGGGGGGGGGGGGGTATCTTTAGCCGAGGAAAAAACTGCTGATTTTCATGTTTTTTTTTAGAGGAAAGATTTCTCCGCTATTTTTTAGACTTAGGATATGTTTCATTACTACTTTTCGCTGTTGCATGGTATTTTTTATTTTTTACTAGCTGGCTTTACCAATGCCTGGTATGCATTGCAATGCCTCTCAATTATCGACGACGAAAAGTTATCCGATACGACTCGCGCGCCACCTATTGTACGTTGATGGTACTGTCAGGAACTGTACAAAGTTTCAACTCAATCGAATGAACGATAAGCGAACGCATAGAAGACGAACAATAGGGTATTACGCCCTTTTTTGAAAGGTGTCTCAATTTGATCCTTGGCTGATAATAAAATACTAGATTTTTCATTTCTATTTTATGAAATCGATAAGTGCCATAAATATGCATTTCAATTTTACGTTTCAAATTTCCGCGCGGAAACGCTAGCCGCCATGTTGCTTCGGTTCGTGACGTCACTTGCATAGTAAACATCGACGTGTCGCCAATTGCGAATACGTACATTTTTTTGGGTTAAAAGTGAGTTACAATCCCTATCATTGGTGTGTTGTTCCTAAATGTAAGAATACCAGGGTAAAAACACCGGGAAAGTTGTGGATTAAAATGCCAATTGATATAAATATGAGGAAGACTTGGTTAAAACTTGCGGGAAGAGATCCAAAGTCATAGTTCGAGAAAAAACGCAATTGTTCTTTTTTGGAGTACAGATAACTATTTGAAAATTTGCAATTATGACAAACGAGAATGTATAGTTGTTGACGCTTTCTTTCACAGGTTAGAGAGTAATACGTCTACCGCTTTCTTTGTTTACTATGTCAGTGACGTCACGTCGGAATCCATTATGGCGGCTACCGTTGCGCATGTTCGTTGAACAGATAGAAAAAGTATTTAAAAAAATAAATCATAAAATTTATGTTGTGTTTTTATAAATTAAAACCAACTTTATTAGATTGATTATTGCGAAAAATACCTTATTTACATGTTCTTAGTATTTTTCTTACATAGAGTAAAATACCCTATTATTCGCTACGACTCGCGCGCCATCTGTTGTACGTTGATGACGGCGTGACACGTAGCGTCGGCGGAATTGATCTGAAAGAAAAACCAGCGAAGACTTTTCATTCATTAACACTCATACGCAGAATATGAACCAAGAAAAATTGAAAAATGTTGAAAATCAATGAAATGTTTCGAAAAAATGTCTACATTTTGCAATAAAAAATATTTAAAAAAAAAATTTCAAGAACATTCAAGGTAATGTTTTAGACAATGAGGTTAGAAAGATTCATACCAAATTTCATTAGAATCGGTCTATTAGTTTTACTATACGTCACGCCAGTTTTGAAAATGGAGTTTGGAAGACCGTGCCATACCGCCGCCACTTTCAAAGATTAATAAAAAGTACCACGTAACAGCCAAAAGTAGTATTAAAATCACCCCAAATAAAAAAAAATGGCGAAGAAATGTTACAAAAAAAAATCACGAAAATCAGCAAATTTTTTCTTCGCCTAAAGGTATATCGCCCTTAAATATTTTTCGCAACGCTTGCCGCGAAAGTTCGATTTTCGATTGCTGCTTAACGTACGGAAAGTGACGAAAGAATCTCCTGTGCTTAAAGTCGATAGTCTTTCTGTTACCATTTTTGACTGACGTATCAAATTTGAAGGTTAACAAATTCACGCGGTCCAAAACTACAGTTCTTTGCAGCGTCGTCAATCAATGAGGATAAAATGCTTCAAAAAAATGAGATTTTACATTTAAAATCGATGGTTCGCGACAGGCTTCAGGAAAAATACTGTACGTGGCATGTACGAAAAACAATTAATTGTACCGCGCGTAACCGCTTTCATCTCAGCATTGCATTCGCGTTTGTATTCGTGTAAATGCAAAATAAGGCTTCGGTTACTCCAGTAGCGTCACGCGCGACCTAATTCGTTGTTTTTCGCACTTGCCACACAAAATAGTATTTAATACGATTTACTTCGAGTGTACTTTAACTTCAAATTGAAATTTCAAAGTCTCATGCACAAGTTTCGCAAATAAACATATTCAAGTACAGCGTATTCGAAATCAAAGTTGTCGAAGTATAATGTTCCTTCAGTGCAGTCTGCTTATATTCTCGAAATCTCAGACTTTTTTTGCTCGCACGGAAAATTCAATAAATGCGTTTGTCAAGGTCCGGAAAGTTTTCACGGTGATCCGAGTTCTCGACGTGACGATGAAGTTATTTTTTTTTTATTTTTGGAAAAAATATCCTTCCTTTAATTCGAATTCAAATGGACTGGAAATGAAATTATTTCGAAATTACCGCAGCGATTGTCTAAAATGATACGAGTGTAAAATCAGAGGATAATGCTGGTACTTTCGGAGTATAATATTCATTTTGGCTATTTGCATTCTTCGACAATTCGCTGTTTCCGCAATAGTTGTTCTTTCTCTTTGACGTCAGTATACGTTTGATCGATGTTGGAAAACGATCAAAGCTGTCGACACTCGTCACACGGATAGTTAAACGGGATGTACAGGGCCCTAAGCTTTTTCTCAACACTAGCTTCATACGCGTACACATTTGTCTAGCCGGTGCTCAAGGAATCATCGCAGCGCAACGAGTCGAAAAATAGCGGATGTTCGCGATTTTTTTTTTCGATGGTTAAAATACGCTAATCAGTCTGATTTTTTAATGTCAAATCAAAGCACTCATAAAGAAGAGAAAATACATTTTTCTACGTTTATTTTTTATTTTATTTTTTACATTTTTTTTAACGGTTGATAATGGCTTCGTAAAAAAGGAGTCCTCTGAAATATTATCTGAAACAAAATTTGTAAAAAGATTACTCATCACTATGAAAGCCGCTATCTTGCTGTGGAGATTTTTTTAAAATCAAAATTGAGAAAATGGCGGCGTTTTGAAAAAAAGGAATCGAATTTAGCCTTATCGACAGTTTTTTGTTGAAAAATAATTAAAAAAAGTTTCCATGGCAAGATAAAGAATGGCGCGAAGAATGTTGTGTCGAAATTGGAGAAGGATAACTTGAAAATCTTCCTTTAAGAGTGTACACCGTTTTGGGGCCGGGTTGGAATTCCGAACTTTAAATTATCAGAATGCTCAAAACTCCGAAGGAATACTACCCCGAAAGATCGAAACGCCGAAGGAATTTTATCCGAAAAAACAAAACTCCGAAAATCTGAACGGGGCCGGGTTGAAATTCCGAACGTTGAATGATCAGAACGCTCAAAACTCCGAAAGAATTTTACACGAAAGACCAAAACTCCGAAAATCTGAACACCGTCAAAATAATTCGGCTATGGAAGTTTTTAAAGTTTCAAAATTTTCAATAAATCGACGAATTATTTAAAGAATTTATTTAAATAATTTAATTTTTATTTAAGAATTTAAAGAATTTTTTTTTATCAAGAAGTGATTTTACGTCAACTTTGAAATTTGTCTAGACAATGTTATACGTTCTACATCACTTACATTCAACTGTGTAGACTTTTGCTGGCATGATCTTGACGAACTTTGTCATTTCGGAACATTGAAATTAGGAATTTTAAACCATCGGCGCATTCAAAGTTCGGAATTTCAACCCGGCCCTCATGTCAAGATCATGCCAGCGAAAGTCTACACAGTTGACTGTAAATGATGTAGAACGTATAACATTGTCTAGAGAAATTTCAAAATTGACGCCATATCACTTCTTAATAAAGAAAAAATCTTGAAATAATTCTTCGATTTATTGAAAATTTTGATACCTTTAAGGGGCCAGTCCACTTTGGAGCCGCGAAAAAAGGCTGTTTTCGCGATTTTTTTGAGGATTTAATAAAATATATGAATATAAAAGTTGTCGGGCTTGATAAATCAAGTCTTGAAATACATTTAAAAAATTTTCATTAATTTTTATCCATTTTTAAGTACAAAAACTATAGTTTAACGTAACGCCTCAAAAATAGGTGGGCTAGGTAGCTCCATCACAACTCGGCAACGGCTTGTCCGAAACAAACAAATCAAAGTCCATTAGATTCAGTATGACACCAGCTACAAAATGACCCTCGGATATAAACTATTATCAAAAAATAAAAAAGTGGCAGATGAGAAACGAAAAAAGTAAAAAAATCGCGTTTTTTTCGCTGTTTTTCGCAAAAAAAGAGTAAAAGTCAAAATTTAAAAACCATCGAGGGTCATCTTGTTGCGAATACATGTTTACAATACGTGGTTCAAATTTCAAGAGAATCGGTTTATTAGTTTTAGAGATTTAGAGAAAAACGCTTTCGAAGTTTATGCTATGAAAAACTCTTACCCAAACTCAATCGGCAATTCCTGCACCGTACAAAATCCCTTCTGATTGCTCATCATCATGGATTTCTTCAAGTCTCTTTTGCTTTCGATTTTTTGAAATTTTCAAAGTGAACTGGCCCCTTAACGGATTTTTGGCGACGTGGAACGGTTTTTGGGTTTTGGTTTGTTTGGGTATTTTTAACATATATAGGTATAAACGGAGACGTAGCAGATATATATGGGACATTCCACGCCATTTCATCGTCGATTTCTTCGAGTCTTGTTTGCCTTCGATTTCTAGAAATTTTCAAAGTGGACTGGCCCCTAAAGCTCCCATAGCCGAATTATTTTGACGGTGTTAAGATTTCCGTAGTCTTTCGTATATAATTCTTTCGGAGTTTTTCGGAAATTTCACACTGCGATGATTCCTTAAAAATGGACCTGCCCTGTTCGCCGTTACCCCGTTCCGGCCTGACGACGAGGTTTTCCTTAGTAACAGAGACGTCTCTCTGTATTCGCGGCAACCTAATATTTTTCCAGTCCAACCTTCGACGTGTCTCTTCTTCTGTGAAGTGCTGTACGAAAACACGGGACGAAACAAAAAAAAAACGCCTGTAGATCGTGTCATGCACGGCTCGAATAATTAACGCGAGAAGAGTTCGCAAGTCTCGACCGGGACACAATTTCTGTTTTCTTATTTTCGATGCGTTCTCAATCGATCTGATCGGCAGGCAAAATATTGACGAATGTCAACACCAATCGGAGCGAAATAGATGAGAAACGAGACGAAAGAAAAAACAATTAGAAATGTAAAGAAAACATGAAACCGATTCAATCACTAAGGTACATATAGATGATTAGTAGAGTTACACATATATAGTATTTTTCCATAAAGGTGCACTATGGTGGAGTCAGTTTTAAGCTTTTTGTAGAACGAGTAAATTTGTGAGAAAGGACAAGGCGACGATGAAGAATGACGATATACAGTTGAAGGTCGATCGGTCGCTCGCTCCGTTCAAACGCCACACGAAAGTTTCGAACTCGACGAAACATATTTGCTTGTAGATTTTTGTATATATAATGTAACTACGTAGAAAGCAAAAGTATTGACATCTTCGTTCTGTCGAACGAAAAAAGGAGAGAGAGAAAAAGAGAGAGGAAGGAGAGAAAAAAAATTACAATAATTCGTTATTGCCAGATCCATTCTCAATTGTGATTGTTGGTTCGTGTATTTTCTGTTCTTGTTAATTATCCACGCGAGATACGAAGAATTTTTATGGAAATTTTGTTTTTATCCTTTCTTTTTTGTAAATGCAAACAGACAAAAATATGTAATGGTCACTATTTTATATAATTAATATTATTATCTTCATTATTACGATCAAAGTTATCGAAGAGAAGAAACTGTAAATAGCGAACGAGTACGATCGACGAAATGTTCACCGAGGAACAATCCTCCGACCCATTGAAGCGCCGTTTCACTCTCTCGTACTTTGCGTCGGATCGTGAGACGAGTTCGAAGAGTCGGCATGGACATTTCCCCCGATTTTACGCATGATCAAATTGGGAAATAAGAATGGAGAAATGCAGGGAGAATGTTCAGTCGTGCTGGATGACAAATTATAAAAATTCAATGAGTTTCGAAAAAAAAAGAAAAAAATATGACAAGTATTTAAAAACAACCATTATTATCATAGCATTTGTACTAGTCTAGGCCTGGAAATAAAGAGACGAGAAGGAGAAGAAAAGAAATCGAAAAAACCGCAAATTCGAATTAATGCTTCAAAATTCGTCCTTGTCGAAACAAAGAAGCGACGCGAGTATATACAAACATTGTTTTTCCACCTAAAACAAGATTTCGAGCCTCTGGACTTAACATTATTGTAAATTCTCGTTCGGCCGAAGATAAACGACGGAAAAATGTATTCGAAAGTCGATAAAGAGGGCAAAATTGAGAAATTCATATTTTATTCTAAAGAGAAGAAAAAAAAGAAAATCAAATTATTATATTTTACTAAATACGCGTCAGTGAGACGAGGAGAGAATTTTGAATACGTAGTTTTAGCGGAGAATAAAGCGGTCCCGATGAAAACGAACCAAGAAAACAACAACAAAAATCATACGCAGTTTTCTTCGTATGAGCGTGAAAAAAAAAAACGATTCCCGGTGGGTGGAAGAGAAACGGAGAGCGCGACGCAGAGAGGAAAAATGGGAAAGAAAGAAATAATGATGAATGTGAGAATGGTCGATAGAACGAATATCTTCCGTTTGTATTTTCTTATGCCAATATTTTCCGACTAACTCGGCCGGTGCATCGCAATTCCGTGTTACCTTAGCTCGAAAAATAAAATAAATATGTATACAAAACTTTTTTAACAGTGGCAAAATGAGAAACTTGAGCACGATTTTGCAGACCGTTCGCTAAAAACGAAACTGCGGAAGGGTAACATTGACCGAATGATATATATATATATATATATATATATATATATATACATTATTATAACAGCGAGAGAAACGTACGGGTGTGTGCGCCTGCTAATTAGCGGTTGGATGTGAACCAGAAAGAATGAGAGAGAGAGAGAGAGAGAGAGAGAGAGAGAGAGAGAGAGAGGAAAAGAGAGCGCGCTAGAGATAGAGAGGAATAAAGAGAGCGGGAGAGATGAAATAAAAAGTTAGACAAGGTGAAACTCAATCGTGTTTCATATTATGCTTTTAGATGAGTCAGCCAGCGTATATAAAATAAAACATTATATAAAAACGAAAAACAGCATTATCCATTAATTACCTCAACGGGTTGTGCCTAGTTGTAACAGTCGAAAACAGCTCATGTTTGGGATTTTTTTTACAGAAAATCGCAACGACAAATTTCTACAAAAATGAGGTATTTGCAAAAGTGTGATCTAAAGTACCCAGAGATCTTTTCGTGTAAAAAAATTAATTATAATCGATTTACAGCCGATGTCCGGGAGGCACCTCTCGAAAACGTCTTTTCCGGTGAGCAATGCCCTTCTGAACCAGGTTATCTAGTGGGTTTTGAACTTAAGGGATCATCACAGTGTAACGGGTCGAAAAATAGTTGATTTTCGCAATTTTTTTCTTCGATGGTTAAAATAGACAGTCCGATTTTTTAATCTCAAATCAAAGCACTCGTGAAAAACATAAAATATTTTTTTAACGTGTATTTTTATTTTTTTATATAAATATAATCTGAAACAAAATTTGTAAGAAGATTATTAATCAGTCTAAAAGCCGCTATCTTGCTATGGATATTTTTTTTCCAATCAAAATTGACAAAATTTCGGCGGTTTAAAAAAAAAGTATCGAATTTAGCCTGATTTTTCGACAGTTTTTCTTTGAACAAAATATGAAGATTAAAAAAAAAAGTTTCCAGAGCAAGATAAAAAGTGGCAGGAAGAATGTTGTGTCAAAATTTGAGAGGGATAGCTTGAAAACTCTTTCTTTGAGAGTGTACACCGTTTTGCAAAATGACATTTCGAAAAAAACGCGTTTGAAGTTTCAAGTGCGGAATTTTCTCATAAATTGTCTACTGACGATGAGTCGGCGATGCCAGGTCCATGTTTATAAACGTACACATTATCGAATAATGCACAAAAAATCGATTTTTTGAAAATTTTACACTGTGATGGTTCCTCAAAATTTCGAACGACGCTCCGAGCGTTGCGGCAGGCGTCAACATAGTAGTCTATAAATCTGTCAATTTTGATCCGATTACCTTGAAATGTTCAGGGCACAGGAATACGATGATATACTATCGAAATATATCGGTTTTGCAAAAAGTGATGTTTCGACTTTTACAACTAGGCATAACCCTTTTATACTACAACAGTTGGACAATGGTCCTAAGGTGAACAAAAACTAACCGCGTTGTGCACGTCTCTAAATTTGACTCGCAATTCTGAATATAAAAAAAGCTATTGACAAGTGGATTTGAAAATAAAATGAACGCTTCACCATAGCTTATCATTTTCTTCCGATGAGTGTAAAAAAATGTTTTTCTGTTCAGATAATATTTCGGACACAAAAACAACAATAGTTTATTGATCATTTTCCTCACTGCGCTCGATGACTTGCACTGCAACGCGATTTTTCTTTTCACGTGAAAATCATCGTAATAAAAAGGGCTGAAAGTGAAAAAATGAAAATATGGGAACAAAGACGGTGTAGAAGTATCGCGGAAGCGAGTGGAAAATTTGCAACACGTGCTATTTGAAAGTGGAAGCGGTAGGTGAAATCATGGACTAAAGGGAGCGAAGAGATAATGTTCTTAAGGGGTTAGGCCACAGTAACGGGTATAAAATCATGTGCGGATTCAACAATTTTTTTTCGTATGAAAAAGTGATTCACTCATAAAATTAATTACACATCTATTTAGTATGAATATCAAGTTGCTAGAAAATATATATATTTTTTTTTTGATGTACAAAATTGCCGACTACTAATATTTTCCTTTGTTATCTTTTTTTTATGCGCTCCGCGGCGTGACATTTAGTATCCACAATTTTTTACCTAGAACAAAAAACAAAAATTCTCGTCAATCTACATTAGAATACCTAGAGAAGTACGTACGGAAATTAAAAAATATTAGTTTATTCAAAAGTTGTAGGTATTTGAACTTAAGGGGCCAGTCCACTTTGGAGCCACGAAAAAGGCTATTTTCGCGATTTTTTTTTGAGGATTTCATAAAAAAGATATGAACATAAAAGTTGTTGGGCTTGATAAATAAAGTCTTGAAATACATAATGAAAAAAAATGTAATTCATTTTTATTCATTTTTAAGTACAAAAACTATAGTTTAACGTAACGCCTCAAAAATAGGTGGGCCAGGTAGCCCCATCACAACTCGGCAACGGCTTGTCTGAAACGAAAAAATCAAAGCCCATTAGCTTCAGTATGACACCAGCTACAAAATGACCCTCGGATTTAAAGTTTTTTCAAAAAATAAAAAATGGCAGATGAGAAACGAAAAAAGTTTAAAAAAACGCGTCTTTTTTCGCAACGAAAAGAGTAAAAATGAAAATGTTAAAACCATCGAGGGTCATCTTGTTGCAAATCATGTTTACAATATGCGGTTCAAATTTCAAGAGAATCGATTTATTGGTTTTAGAGATACGATGGAGCTAGATTTTGAAAACGTTGTTTCGAGAAAAACGCGTTTGGAGTTTATACTATGAACCGGCCGAGCGCGCTTCAGGTAGACGAAATGAGGTCCTGACGTGCAAGTAAAAAAAAATACTTAGGGAGCTCGGATTTTCATGAAATTTTGTCACAATATTTCTGATTATATGTACTTTCGAAAACAGTAAAAGCAAATCGATTTTTTGAAATGTTCAAAGTGGACTGGCCCCTTAAGAAATTAATTTTCAGTGAAAAATTTCGTTATAACTGCTCATAAAATGAAAAGTTTTCGATTAATCAGAAATTCCGTGCGTACTTCGCTGCGAAATGCAATTAGGAACATAACTTTTAAATTTGAAGTAAATCAAGTAAAAATTGTTGAAGTTATTGGTCACGCCAATTGGAAAAAAGCTGTTTCGGGACTCTATGGCCGTGCCAGAGGTGGGCTTACGTTATGCGCTCAAAGTCGGTGAAAAAAAATGTCTTGCTATAAATCGAATAGTAACTTATTCTTATGATAAAAAAGCACCGTTTTAGTGAGAAAAAAATCGATTTTTCGAAAATTCTACTGTGACCTTACCCCTTAAAGGGCGATAATCGACATAGGGCCGATTATCAAGAGAATAATTAATCACAACCGGAGTTTTTTTTGTTACAGATCATTACCTTGAAGGGGTTCATCAATAGTGTATGTCTTTTGGTGTCACTCAGAAACCGTATTATCAGCGCCTAAAATCCGAAAAAAAAATCATAGATTTTTCCAGGATCAAAAACAACCTGAGTGTTTTTTGTTTGTTCAGGATATAAAAAAAATTGAAACACGACCGATGCATTGCGTTAGTCGTGTTTAAATATCTATATACAAATAATAAAACTGTAAGCTTTGCGTGACTGTAAATTGAAAATATTTGCAAAGAAATTCATTGGGGGATGGAGGAAAGTGACAGAATACATTAGGATCATTCGTGGAATTTTCGTCTATTTGTTTGTGTCTGTTTGTTTGTGCACGCATCACGTAACAACTACTGATCCAATTTGGATGGAGTTCGAAAAAATATAGGGTTTAACGTGAAATAATATTTAAAGAAATTTAAATATAAATATTAAAAAAGAATTTAAAGTTTTCAAAAGTACTTTAAAAAACCGCATCTAGGGAGATATACACCTAGGAGCCGGAAAAAAGGTTATTTTTCTGAATTTTTTTAGGGAAAACTATTTGAAATTTCGGACTGGGGTTTTAATTATCTAAAAGTATATACATTCGAAAATATGTTTAATTTTCTTTATTTAAAAATATCAAAAATATACAAGGTTATTGTATGATCCTTGGAGCGTCGTAAAAAAATCTGCGTATACGGTACCCACTGGCGTTACTTCAAAAATCATCTGAAAAAAAAAACCAAAAAGATTATTAAGTTAGATACTATAATCTAGTACTTGTCATAGCCGATTTTGAAAATATCGATTTATGACAAAATGGCGGACGTTTGAATATAAATAGTGATTTTTGGGCCAAAAATTAGTTATTATTTTGCCTATAAAACAAAAACTAAGTAACGGAAAAAAAATCCTATGACAAGTACTAGATAATGGTGTATAGAATAACCACAAAAAACCTCAAGGCAATCGGTTCATTGGTTTTCGAGAAATTTTGGGTAGAGATTTGAAAAACGTGGTTTCAAGAAAAACGCGTTTGAAAATTTGGGAATGAATAAATCATGAAATTTGTCAACTTACATGGAATCATCGATACCAGGCCCATAGTGTAGGTCTTCTACGGTCGACGGAATGTTCATAGCTTCTAAATCCTCGACCTCGACCATCTAGGTGTATATCTCCCCTTAATATGAAAAGGTGGATGTTTTTTTCCATCTCCATAAAAGTAATAATAATGTTAAAAAATAATAAATGCTCTCGTAAGTAACGATAGCTTGGTTCGTAGAGATAAAATTCCTTATTAATTTTATAACTATTCCTCATTAATTTTTCGTCTTGAATTATTAAAACTATCGTTAGTTGTTTCTTACGTTTATCTGAAACGTGGAAGAAAAGCAGGTCAATATTGAACACATGAGTGAGATTTCACGGTTGGCATGTAATCACTTCGTTAAAGGGGTTAGGCTACTGTGACGAATCTAAAATCGATTTAATAAAAACAAAATTTGAAGGAGGTAAGATGATTGAAAAATTGTTCGGACATGTACTTGCATGTACATCAACGAAATTGTGTACTGAATTGAATTAAAAACTATTAATAATTAGAGAAGTTATAAACAATCTCGTAAAGGACCTTTGAATGGTGTACTAGATTTTGGCCACCTCGTTGATCTGAAATAAAAAAACGAGTTTTTTTTTTAAATAGATAATATTTGCTAAGACTTGACCGAGCTTTTTTGTTATGGTGTTTCAATCATCAAAAAAATTGAATTGTTTTTTGGTATTTCGAGGAAAAATGTCATCATTATTGTTAATAACTAGTGAAAAAGAAATGAAGAAAAGCGTCGGTCATGACTAAACTACTATTACACTGAAGAAGTGTACCAAATTTCATGTCAATCTGTTTATTAGATCTCGAGAAATCGTGTACACCGTTTAAAAACATATAGATTCGAAAAACAAACGCCTTTAAAGTTTTACTAGCAGTTCTATCGTTGTAATAATAAGTTTACCTTAAATTTACGATTCCTGCACCATATGTTGGACCTTCTTCTTCAATTTGAGTTGCCTCAAGCGACGAACGATTTTCCGACATTTTCAGAATAGGTCATATTTCAATCAATTGAACGGCAATTGATATCTTGAATGAAGGACTTCTTACTTTTCGCAGTGGAGACTACAACGTCGGCTATGGACATTACTCTGGCCGAAGACCGGTCAGATACGATTGTTCGGTAGAAGAAAGTAGGCATGGGGCCGTAATAATTTTCTGATTTTTGTGGATGTTGTAGATTACGTTCTAACGAATATTAAAGGGTCTTCTCACTTTAGACGCTAAAAAAGGCTATTTTCATGATTTTTTTTGATAGGTTTACATTATAGATATTGATATAAAAGTTGTTACAATTAATAAATACACTTTCGAAATGAATTTTAAAAAAATTATTAATTTAAGTCACTATTTATAGACGAAAATGGTAGTTTAAAAAATGTCCTGCAAAAATTGTAGGTCTGAGCTGTTGATGAAATCTCGGAGATGGATCATCGGAAACAAAAAAATTAAACGGTTTTGATTCAGTATGTTAATGGCTATAGCGCATATCATACGATTTTTGATATATGCAAAAATAACAAAATGGCCGACACTTTTCGAAAAAAACTAAAAAACGTGTTTTTCTTACCGTTTTTGGCAAAAAGTAAATATCAAAATTTAAAAAATCCTCGATATGCGCTATAGCTATAGGTGTAAAGAATATGTCGTTAAAATTCCATAAGGATCGGTTCAATAATTTCGAAGATTTTATCAACAAGCCGTCGAAAAACGTTGTTTCGAGAAAAACGCGTTCGAAGTTTGTTTAAGTTACATAAATACATACATTTTTTTGTAATGTATTTCGAAAGTGTATTTATTAAGTGTAACAACTTTAACATCAATATCTATAATATGAACTTACCAAAAGAATTCATGAAAATAGCCTTTGTAGCATCTAAAGTGAAAAGACCCCTTAAATAAAGATCGAAGAAACGTCGCCATTTCCGGGAGACGGGTTGGGTTGAGTCATCCATGGTTCTGAAACCAGAAGTTTGAAGTTGCATTGAGCCCTGCTTTCAGAAACGACTGTCTCCTAAACTAGGTATCATTCCCTTGTTACTTTAAAGGGGGAAATTCTTTTAGGCGTCCGAAAATGAGTAATTTTTTATGAAGGTGTTTAAAGGTGATAAAATAATCGCACCATTTTGAAACTTCGACATTATATTATTACATCTTTCAAGTGTTAAAAAATCTTTTTTAACAAAATGGAGGCGTTATAAGGTATTTCTTTAGGCGTCTTTTGAAAAACTGCTCATATTATAGCTCACAAAGTTATTGATCGATCTGGCTGAAATTTTGGGAGGTTTTTCACTATAACATTATTGGAAGGATATACCTATACAGATATAAAAAAAAAATTGAGTAGGCTGTGTAATCAAATTGTCATATTTTTGACCATTTTCTCGACAATTTTTACCGCAAAAAAAATGTATCTACACGATAACCTTAAAACTTTAGGTATATCCTTCACCTAATATTATAGTGAGAAATCTCCCAAAATTTCAGCCAGACCGATCAATAACTTTTGAGTTATAACATGAGCAGATTGTCAAAAGACACCGGAAAAAAACATTACAACACCACCATTTTCTTTTGTATAAAATTTTTTTTTAACACCTGTATGTTGTAATAAGATAATGTCATAATTTAAAAATGGTGCAATTATTTTATCACCATTAAAAAAATTCATGAAAAAATACTCATTTTTGGCGTCTAAAGGGATTTCCCCCCTTAATGAAGGACTGCATTGAGAGATGCTCGACTGGTTTGGATACTCCAATGTCATTAGGGCGGCCGGATATCGTCAACTGGCATGCTCATAGCGGACCGAAGATTGCGAAAATCGGGCGCGAACAAGAAGAGCTGCGTTTATAAAATTCAAGTCTTATTGCAAAACAAACCTTAAAAGATGGTAAGAAAATCAAGCTAAGGATGAAATTCAACGTCAATATCGAGCTGAATTTCTCCCTTACCGACGATTAGTAAACATATTTTTCGGCAAATTTTGTAAATCAGTTTTACTGATCGATGGCAAATTGCCGATAAATTAATTCATAATAATACTAATTAATATTCATAAGTTGAGATTTTTTACCGGCTTGGTGTGACGATCACTATGTTACGAATTATTCAAGTTATACGACAATTCCGGAAGTATTTCCGAAAATTTCGAAAAATTTGCCGGTAACTTCCCATCAGTCGGTAATTTTACCTTACATCTTCCATCCGGAATTTCTTGCAGAAGATCGTAAGGTCAGATTTATTGAACGGAAAAAACGTTTAATCCAGTGTAATTTTAGTCGAAATACCATTTTCTTAATCGGGAAAACCATTTAACCGAACAACATTGACGTCAAAATTTTGTTGATCACTTACCATCAGTAGGTATTGAAATTTAGCCTGAATTTTTAAAGGAAATTTGAAAATTCGTTGCCATTTTTAAAAATATAGGTTTGTTCAGATTTGCTTAAGTTTTTTTTGGCTTCTTGGAGTTTCGTTCAGGATTGTGTAGGTTTTTCGACCTTTTTTTGGCTTTTCAGGTTTCTTTCGACCCGAGTTCGAAATATCAATATTAAAGCGCCTAATTGTTACTATCGTAATGCTCCGGGAATAAAAATACCCCTAATTGAAGGTATGCAGATGCTCAGGATATTATCGCAAAACGATAAAAAGTAAAGTCTGTGTGAGAGGTGTGGCGAGCGGTCCGTTGTCTTGAAGCAATATTAAGAATGCACGTTGGGGCGACGGCGACGTCTTTATTATCGTTCCACGTTAAAAAAAGGTGCGCAACTTCGTCGGAGTAAATTCCGCAAATTAGACGAGAATAAGAGAGACCCTGACGATCCTATGCGGTCGCACCCTTTTTTCACCCGTTGAATCCCGCGATGAAATTACACAAGTCACGGCTATCGATCACATGACAGCATTAGCTCGGGCACAATAATGAGACTGTAAGCGGACAATGTACAAGACGAAAATGGAAGAGACTCGCACAATGAAATTACTAGGACTCAATAACGCACCCGATGCATAAATCTCTTGTGCACTTGTCTATCTTCTATAGGACATTGAAGTTTGCATCGTTGGAATGCAACGAACATTTTTTTTTCATTATTCTATTTCTACTGTTACCCAAAATTTCAATTTGCAAATTGCGACTGCATGTCTCTGATGAGGATTCTGTAAAATTTTTGAGTGATTTTCGCGTTATAAAATTGGGGAAAAACTGGGGAATTTAAAAAAGTGAATTTCAATTGTAATGCAACGATGCAAACTTTAACATAGTTCGTTTATGTCTCTTTATCGCTTGTTTGCTGACAGTGGTGCGTGCATGAACCATCTTAAGGGGTTATATACAGTCAGAAAGCCCAAAAAGATCGATTTTTCAAGAATTTTTCTTGAGAAGACCTTTAAATCTATTAATGTACAAATTTGTACACATATTATGGTAACTTTTAACTGTATTTTAACATTTTTTATTTCTAAAAATAATAATTTTGAAAGCTGCTATAGCTGGACTGGATTATTCAAAATGAAAAAACTAAAAATACTTCGTTAACATAATGGATTATCTTGTAATTGATCGAAGGAATAAGTAAAATAATATTCTTCGACAAAATGGCGGCTTCTCGAAAAAAATCGAGTTTTGACAAAAAATTAGGCCTTAAATTGTTTATAAAATGGAAAATATTTATCGGTGATTTTGCTCACCGACTTTAAAAACACAGTTTCGAAAACGCGTTTAAAGTTTCAAAAGCACTTTCGAACGCTCTGACACGTGATTACAAGTGTCCTTGTAAGTTCGAGAATATTCGCCGGATTGATAAGAAATTTTCTGTGTGTGTACTTAAATATATGTACATTACGAAAATGAGATAAATAAAAAATCGAATTTTGAAAATTTTAACTGCATATAACCCCTTAAGGGCTTAGGCGATTGTGACGACGCGAAAATCAGGGTTATTTGAACAAGTTAGTTTTAAAGGAATAAGGATATGAAAAGGAATAAGTAATATGATTGGGAAATCTTTAGGACATTTATTTGTATGTACATTAACAAACTTGTATTTCAAGCTTCAAAAAGAAGTATTAATAATTTATAAAATTATAGCAATCTCGTGAGGGACCTTTGAACGTGAGTGCCTCCACGGTGTACTTCATTTTGGCGACCCGGTTGATCGGAAACAAAAAAGAGACGATTTTTTTTGTTCTTAAGGAGTTACGTAGGTCTGGAAGCCAAAAAAGGATATTTTCTCTGTTAAAAAAAAACATAATATATAAATTATTTTATTTAAAATGTTAAGCACATAAAAGAGCAACATTTCAACAATATTTTTCAAAAATTGCACCACAAATTTTGCGAAATTCAGCCGGTGGGACCTGGGTTCCGGAGACCCTTCGAAAAAAGTTTCCTCGTGGTAGGCAGGATAACTCATGATAGCTTTACCTGAAGTTAAAAAACCATTTTTTTCTGTTAGTAGATGAGTATAGCTCGTGATTGAACGAAGGATTAAAAAAAAATTTAATTGGAATTTTCGGCAGAGTTGTATGCAAAATAGTTCAATTTTTGGTACAATTTATACTGCGTATTGCTTTGTAAGATTAGTTGTAATCGAAAAAAAACCTTCGTCCAATCACTAGTCAATGCTATTTTGAAGAAGTGTGCAAAATTGCAATAAGATCGGTGCATTCGTTTTTGAGAAATCGTGTCCACCGACTTCAAAAATAGTGTTATGAGAAAAATGCGATATAGCTGCGTCGCTTCCGGCCGGTCTTTGCCAACGGGGGGAATTCCCAAAGGCTCTCTTTCCTATACTTTTACTCCGATTGACTTAAAACTTTGGGAGAATATTCTAGACATATTTTACTACTAGATAATAAAATGTTTAAAAAATTGATTTTTCGAAATTCTCAAACCCACGTAAGCCCTTAAAATAGATTACATTGGCTAAGACTTGACCGAGCTTTTTTGTAACCTGTTGCAATCATCAACATTTTTTTTTGCATTTTTTGCTCGTTTTTTTTTAAGTTGACATCATTTTTCAAAATGACATCATTATTGTTAATAACTTATAAAAAGCATGTTAAGAAGGAAAGCCTCGGTCAAGGCTAAACTATTATTACACTGAATAAGTGCACCAAATTTCAAGTCGATCCGTTCATTAGATTCCGAGAAATCGTGTACACCGTGTTCAAAAACATAGTTTAAGAGGGAATGGCACCTCATCGCGGTCGGTATGGTAGAACAATTATAGATTCCCAAAAATCTCTGAAACGGCTCTTCAGATCCCGTCGAAACTTTGCCAAACGACGTCAAATAGATAGACGAACAGCTGTCTGCCTCTCAAGTTTTCTGAAATTGAGAAAAAAAAACTAGATTGGCCTATGATAAGCCAATCTACATTTTTTTTCTCAAATTCAGAAAATTTAAGGGGCAGACAGCTGTTCGCCTATCTATTTGACGTCGTTTGGCAAAGTTTCGACGGGATCTGAAGAGCCGTTTCAGAGATTTTTGGGTATCTATAATTGTTCTACCATACCGACCGCGATGAGGTGTCATTCCGTCTTAAAGAAAAACTCATTTAAAGTTTTACTAGCAGTTCTATCTGTGTAATCATTTACCTTCAATCGACCTGCAAGTTTACCTTCAATGTACAATTCCTGCACCATATGTTGGACCTTCCTCTTTAATTTGAGTCGCCTCAAGCGACGACCGATTTTTTGAGATTTTTGAGACAGTAGCCAACCCTTTAGCCCCGGCGGTTTCTAAAATCGAAGTCAATCATTTTCAGTTGAATTCAACAATTTGTCGTGTCTAATCGTGCCACAGATGCTCCTTTTTATCCTCAACTCGAAAATAATACGCGTTTTCTACTATTTTACTTCCAGACACTGCCCAACCCCGTTTTAAGCAACGCATAATTTTTTGTTTCCATTAAAATTAAATTGCCAACTCCGAAACACTTGATCAAATAGCGGCTCTCGTGTTATGACTGACATTCTCATCATGTACAATTTTTATTTCGAAACGTCTCTGCGCGTTTCCTTGTATGATTTTTTTTACGAATTTCGCGGAGCTAGTCCATTTCCATTTTATCACAAACTCTAAGTGGAAGTTGAGCCAAGTGGATTCTGCATCCGGAAGAATGAGGAAGGAACAGAGTCGACGATTCGTAACTGAGTTAAATCAGAATCCAATTTAGGGCGATAGCTCTCCGGAATCGGGCCACATTGCGTTTCCGCTCAGCTCTGACCGGAAATCACCAGAGAGGTTTCACATTTCGCGATTACTTCCCAGTAAGCAAATCTCGTGTGGGCGTCATTCGTAGTTAACTGACTATTAGCTTGATTTTCATTGTTGAGATTTGATAAAATATTTTTTGAACAAATACAAGTTACAAATGGGTGTAAGTACAGATGTATCTCTCCAAGGACCTCTGTGTAGACAACGTCAGTGGTGCTTCCGTCAGGTGTTGGGGTCACGGGGCTGCTGGAGGAGCTCACACGCGAGCAGGCCACTTAGAACGGTCCGTGTAGAAACCAGTTAGCCCTTAAGACTATTCCTATTATATGAGTCTATTTTGGACGGTATTGCCAGCCAACGGGTCACGTTCCATAGATAGGAGTTTGCCCTAGTCCAGTGAAACAGTACAATAGTGACTACCATTTTCGCGCCCTCAGGGGTGGAATTTGGTAAAATACTAAAATACTTACTTGGTCATTTTAACGCGTCGGATTTTTTGACAATTTTCGTGTTTCCAACTTAAGGGGTTAAGCTGCTGTGGAGATGACGAACGCTCGTTCGTTGCTTGATGCAACTCAAATTGAAGCGGAAGGTCCAACATATGATGTAGGAATGGGAGATTGAAGGTATACTTGTGATTACAACGACTCGTTGTAGTCATCCGTTCAATCAAAGTCAAATCAAATCGAATAAAAAATGTACATGATGAGAACGCGAGAGCCGCTATTCGATCAAGTGTTTTGGAGTTCGCAATTTAATTTCAATGGAAATGATGCGGTGCTTAAGGTAGTTCCTCTGCGAAAATCTCAACCAAAAGTTTACATACCATGTTCATGTTTAAAAGATTGATAATTGGTTTAATTAGTAATGAATAAAATTAAAAACTACGCAATATTGACTCGGTACTAGTAGATAATACGATGGATATCATTTATTGCCGTAAAATATATTTTGTATTGTGTTTTTGATCGACCATTGCCAGTAAACTTTTTGCCGGGACTGTCCAGGCTTTGCCCCAATTGTTTTTTTTCCAGGCTTTGCCAGGCTTTGCACCAAAATTGTGAAGGCTTCTCATGGTTATATCTTGGAAACTAGATGGTGAATCATTCTCATTTTTTTTCACATTATTCTTGATATCTTACTGTAGCTTATCCTCGTTTTTTATCAATTTCTTAATTTTAGTTTTGACGGTAGAATTAATGATGTTCTGTTTGCCCATCATAACGCATTTGTTACGTGTAAACCAAGCCAACTTTAAGTGTAAATATCTCAGGTTTGGGGTGGTCAAACTTATTCAAATTGCACAGATGTTTGAATAATGTATTAAATAACGTATATGTCAAATTTCAACCTTTTCTTAATTCAACTCTTCTGTGGAGGTACTACCTTAAAACGGGGTTGGGCAGTGTCTCGAAGTAAAACAGTAGAAAACGCGTATTATTTTCGAGCTGATGATAAAAAGGAGCATCCCTACACGACAAATTATTGAATTCAACTGAAAATTATTGACTGCAATTTTACAAACCGCCCAAATTAAAGGGTTAGGCTACTGTGAAAATCTCAAAAAATCGTTCGTCGCTTGAGGCAACTCAAATTAAAGAGGAAGGTCCAGTGCAGGAATCGTAGAATGAAGGTAAACTTGAAGGTTGATTGAAGGTAAATGATTACGACGATATAACTGCTGGTAAAACTCGAAACGCGTTTTTCTCGAAACTAAGTTTTTCAAAACGGTGTCCATGCTTCCGCGACATCTAAGGAACGGATTGACTTGAAATTTCGTACACTTATTGAGCGTAATAGTAGTTTAGTCTTGAGCGACGTCCGTCTTCCTGACATTTTTTTTCATCAGTTATTAACAATAGTGTCATTTTTCTTCGAAAATTAGAAAAAAGATTCTATTTTTTTTATGATCGCAACACGATACGAAAAAGAAGCTCGGTCGAGTCTTAGCCAATATTGTCTATTTTAAGAAAATAAACTGGTTTTTTTTTGTTTTCGAGCACCCAGGTGGCCAAAATCAAGTACACGGTTGAGACCGCTACGATCAAAGGTCCTTCACGAGATTGTTTATAACTTTTGAAATCATTAATATTTTTGAATGAAATTTGGTACACAACTTTGTTAATGCACATACAAATAAATGTCCAAACGATTTTTCAATCATCCTACTTATTCCTTTAAATTAATTTATTCAACAAACCCTGATTGTCGGGTCGTCACAGTACACTAACCCCTAAAGCGGATCTTAAGATGTGGATGCTCTATGAAATAAAATAGCCCTTCCTTTATCTAAGGGCTGGAATTTCGAAAAAAAGCTGAAACACGTGTTTGCCTACTTATTATAAGGTACTTATCTTCCAAATTTCATATGATCAACGTGAGCGGCTCTTAAGGGGACATATACACCTAGGAGTCGGAAAAAAGGTCATTTTTGTCAATTTTTTCAAGGAAAACTATTTGAAATTTCAGATTGGGGTTTTAATTATCTAAAAGTATATACATTCGAAAATATGTTTAATTTTCTTTATTTAAAAATATCAAAAATATACAAGGATATTGTATGATCCTTGGAGCGTCGTAAAAAAATCTGCGTATACGGTACCCACTGGTGTTTCTTCAAAAATCATCTGAAAAAAAAACCAAAAAGATTATTAAATTAGATACTCTAGTACTTGTCATAGCCGATTTTGAAAATATCGATTTATGAAAAAATGGCGGACGTTTGAACATAAATAGTGATTTTTGGGCCAAAAATTAGTTATTATTTTGCCTACAAAACAAAAACTAAGTAACGGAAAAAAAAATCCTATGACAAGTAGTAGATAATGGTGTATAGAATAACCACAAAGAACCTCAAGGCAATCGGTTCATTGGTTTTCGAGAAATTTTGGGTACCGATTTGAAAAACGTGGTTTTGAGAAAAACGCGTTTGAAAATTTGGGAATGAATAAAACGTGAAATTTGTCAACTTACATGGAATCATCGATACCAGGCGCTAGTGTAGGTCTTCTACGGTCGACGGAATGTTCATAGCTTCTAAATCCTCGACCTCGACCATCTAGGTGTATCCCCCTTAAAAGAAATAAAAGTACCATTATCCCCCGCTGAAGGATAGAATCCTTTCATTTATGTACACAAAAGTTTGATCTTGGAATATTTGGTACGAGCAGTAATAAAAACGATTATTAACCACAACCGTTTCACAACCCAGGTAAACACGAAAACAGTCAGACTTTCTTTTCGTAAAGTGTACCCTTTAAACAATTTATAATTTTTCATCAAAATGTTTATCATTGTCATAAATATTGTGATTGTTATATCTCTGTTAAATGTTTATTTCCGAAGAACGTCGGATTGTTTTATCTGTAGGTTGCACTCCTAATAATATGCAGCCCAGCAACGATTCTAGACGAGGTACAAGTGAAATTTATCTGTCCTAGTCTCGCCGCGACAAACTCAATCTACGTCGTCTAGGGACATAAATGGAAAGGGACAGGATGAGAGAGATGAAGCGAGTACTTGAATTGGCTCTTCATAAATTGCCCGTAGCTATACTTATGCAGACATGAATTAAGGGATGAGTCTCCTGACAGAGCTATAAAATAACGAGGTTATCAGAGTAACGAGTTCATCTTATATCCATGTAGAACTATCAGTTTAATGGCATGCGTTTTCATAAAGTGCTTTGGTATTAGTAGGCGAGTTGAAAATGTACAATTCGCCCGTGCGCTGATACAATTAAGGTGAATACCTACAAAAAACATAATACAAGAGTAGGATGCAACCAAGACGTTCGCGGCAGTAGAATACCCATTGCATTTGAATTTAATTTTTTCCTTCTGCACAGTCTCATTATCCGCCAATCCATTTTGCTCTTAATTATTAACGAAAGAATGATTACTCAACAAAAAAACATTAATAACAAAAATTAATAATCGATGACATTTCATAATCAGTTGACAAAGAATTTGGATGAGGTTTGCGAACAGCTCTGATCGAGCTGAAATTATGCACAAACTTCCCTTTTGATATTTTAAAACAACCGCTATAGATATTGAATTTTAAAGTTTTTTTTAGGGTTTCAATCCCCCCCGATCGAACTGACATTCTGCACAAACCTTCCTTTTAATATTTCAGGACAACCCCTAAAAGGATTTTTAGCGACTCGAAATAGTTTTCGAGATATTCAATTTTGAAGTTTGTTTTTAACGCTCGCCGACTATATACGGGACATTTCACGCCATTTGACCTAGCCCGTGACTCCGACCATCTTTGTTTTTCCTGATTTTTTTAAAAATTGTACCCTATGAATGGAATATCCACACTAATTTTTAGATTTTTGTCTCTTCTCTTTTAGGAGATATCATTTTCCAAATATGTCGATTTTGGAAGTTTTGGAACCGTTTAAACGCTCATAATACCTGAACCAACTGAGATATCGACAAATGTCACTATGTAATTCTTTTTTCATTTTGAAGCATACCTTAGTTACAAAATATTAAAAAATTATCAATGATCGATGTTAATGTTTTTTTTTGCTTCTAAAGTAAAAACTCGTATTTTTTAAAGATGATTGGCTTTTTAATTATTTTTCCAAAAATGTTCTAAAATAGAGTGATCCATTCTATCATTTTTAAGACTAGTCTCATCGTGGGCCCATTTTTCCTTCTATTTTTCTTTTCGAATTAGTCATATTTTTGGAGAAGATTTTTATCGTCTTAATCTCTATGATTCAACTCATGGTTTTGTGATTTCCAATTTGGCTTCGACAGGCCTGAAACGGTTTACTTTTAATTCGTGAGGAATTTAACGACCACACCTTATTTTCAATAATCAATAATTTTTTTCGCTTAATTCAGCACTAATTAAAAATAAACCGTTTCAGGTCTGTCGACGCCGAATTAGAAATCACAAAACCATTAATAGCATTATTGTAGAGTAAAATAATAAAAAACTTCCCAAAAAATATGATTAATTCAAAAAAAGAAATGCAAGGAGAAATGAGCCTACGATGAGGCTAGTCTTAAAAATTATAGAATGGTCCACTCTATTTTAGAGAATTCTTTGAAAACAATAAAAAAGGCAATCATCTTCACAAAAAAATCGTTTTTACTTTAGAAGCAAAAAAAACGTTGAAATTGGAAATCGATACTTTTTTCACATTTTTTAACGAAAGTATGCTTCAAAATCGAACTCGACATTTTTTGGAAAACTTTAACTCCTGAAAGAGCAGAAATAAACATCTAAAATTTGGTGTGCATATTCCTTTCATGAGTTACAATTATACAAAAAAAAAAATCCGAAAAATCAAAAATGGTCGTGGTCATGGGCTAGGTGAAATGGCGTGGAATGTCCCATATATATCTGCTACGTCTCCGTTTATACCTATATATGTTATCGCGCCCTCCGTTTTGTCTAAATAAAAATACCCAAACAAACCCAAACCCAAAAACTGTTCCACGTCGCCAAACATCCGTTAAGGGGCCAGTTCACTTTGAAAATTTCAAAAAATCGAAAGCAAGAAAGACTTGATCAAATCCATGATGATGAGCAATCAGAAGGGATTTTGTATGGTGCAGGAATTGCCGATTGAGCTTAGGTAAGAGTTTTTCATAGTATAAACTTCAAACGCGTTTTTCTCGAAACAAAGTTTTCAAAATCTAGCTCCATCGTATCTCTAAAACTAATGAACCGATTCTCTTGAAATTTGAACCGCATATTGTAAACATAATTCGCAACAAGATGACCCTCGATGGTTTTAAAATTTTGATTTTTACTCTTTTTTTGCGAAAATCTGCGAAAAAACGCGTTTTTTTTACTTTTTTCGTTTTACATCTGCCATTTTTTGATTTGTTGATAAAACTTTATATCCGAGGGTCATTTTGTAGCTGGTGTCATACTGAATCCAATGGAATTTAATTTTTTTGTTTCGGACAAGCCGTTGCCGAGTTGTGACGGAGCCACCTAGTCCACCTATTTTTGAGGCGTTACGTTAAACTTAAATAGTTTAAGTTTAAACTTAAACTTAAACTATTTAATAGTTTTTAATAGTTTAAGTTTAAACTTATTAAAATACTATTTAAACTATTTACTATTTTACTATTTAACTATAAAAACTATTTAATAGTTTAAGTTTAAACTTAAACTTAAACTATTTAAGTTTTAAGTTTAAGTTTAAGTTTAACCTAGGTTAAAACTTAAATAGTTAAACTTAAATATTTTAAGTTTAACGTAACGCCTCAAAAATAGGTGGGCTAGATAGCTCCATCACAACTCGGCAACGGCTTGTCTGAAACAAAAAAATCAAAGTCCATTAGATTCAGTATGACACCAGCTACAAAATGACCCTCGGATATAAAGTTTCATCAAAAAATAAAAAAATGGCAGGTGAAAAACGAGAAAAGTATGAAAAAACGCGTTTTTCGCAGTTTTTCGCAAAAAAAAAGAGTAAAAATCAAAATTTTTACTCTTTGGATTGTTGTTGGGCTTGATAAATAAAGTCTTGAAAAATAAAGTCTTGAAATACATTTAAAAAAAAATGTATTCATTTTTATTTATTTTTAACTATTTTTGTACTTAAAAATAAATAAAAATGGATAAATTTTTTTTCAAATGTATTTCAAGACTTTATTTATCAAGCCCAACAACTTTTATATTCATATCTTTTATAAAATCCTCAAAAAAAATATCGCGAAAATAGCCTTTTTTTCGTGGCTCCAAAGTGGACTGGCCCCTTATGGTTTGTCTTAAAATATTGAAAGGACTGTTTGTGCAAAATTTCAACTCTATTGGAAGTTGTGGATTTGCTGAACCTTACCTAAGAATTTATTCACAGATTAAAAGCATGTTCTCATAAATAAAATAATTGGCCAATTAGACCGATCACGTGAAAAAACTCTGACCTAAAAATAAAACAAGCCATCAACGTTTCAACGATCGCAACGTTTTCGCCCTGAAGATCATTACTTCTTTTACGTCCGCATATCGAAATAATGGGAAACCGTTATCAGGGGTATCGGAAATGTAACGCCTGTGTAAAATACTTTCTCCGTTTTCTCTCCCGCGAGGTTTCGTTTTCGAGCAATCGTCATGAGCTAAATGCTGAGACTAATTACTCGTGGAGCATATTCTCGAGGAATAGCGTTGAAGCTTTCCAAATTGCTACGAGTGTTGAACCTCTTTGGGTAATAGTCGCTTGAGAGGCTAAAGTTTCAAACTCCGCTCCCACCAAAATCGTGCTTCGCAACGATCGATAAATGTTTTCCACGCGGTTGTAAGTACTTTTTCAAGCGTAACGTTATCGTACGAACCGCCTTTTTAAATAAATTTTCGCTAATAAAAGGGATCCTCGATTGGATATACGGAAAGTTTCCGCATGCCGGTGAGTGCTGGAAGCAAAGTTTCCTGACAATTATGAAACGACCCTCCTCCTCCTCCACTTTTTTAACAAGTTAACGAACCTTATCCGACCCTTCAACCGCTATTTTCGGTCCACGGTCTAGGGAGATATAATCGTTTAACGTCCGTAATACAAAGTAGAAATAACGCACCAACCTTTCGGCGGCAAAATTTCGCTGCGATCGAACGTCCACGGATAACATTTAAGGCGGGATATACATTTACAACTATCAAAAAATCGATTTCTTTTTTTCTTCTTTTAACTATAGAACTATATATGAGGCATTCCACGTCACTTCAGCCAGTAAGAACGAAAAGTCAACATATAATTTCGAAAAATCGAATTACTTTATTGAAAAATATTCACCGAGTGTCGACATTTTTTTTAAATTTCTGACGTTTTTTCTCGTTGATTACTATTTTCTAATCTTTTTCCATTCAAATGGCTGTATCTTTGGCAGGGTTTGACGTACTTACATTCGTAAAAAACGAAAATGTGCGTCTTTTTATAGCCTTTCAGAAAAAAAATAATTTAGATTTTATCGAGCAACTCGAACGTCCGTTTCATGGCAAAATATGCAAAAATATTTTTTTTTCTCAAGGAAAGACACTCGTTATTTTATTTTTAAGAATTTCCCCGAATTGTGAATACGAAAAACGAATTTTTGGTATTTTTTATATTATGGGATTCCTAAACACCGTGAAGTAACAGCTATTTTTTTATTAATATTTGATTGAAGAGTGTGCAGCACTCGCTGTGTGTTTACCAGGTTTTTGAAATACATATGACATATATGTCATATATCATTACATATGACATATATGTAATGATATATGTCATATGTATTGGAGCCTTGGAGTGCTCCACACTCTTCAATCGAATATGAATAAAAAAATAAAAAATAGCTGTTACTTCACGGTGTTTAGGAATCCCATAATATAAAGAATACCAAAAATCCGTTTTTCGTTTTCACAATTCGGGGAAATTAAAGAAAAATAAAACGAGTGTCTTCCCTTGAGAAAAAAAATACTTTTGCATATTATGCCCTGAAACGGACGTTCGACTTGCTCAATAAAATCTAGATTAATTTTTTTCTGGAAGGCTATAAAAAGACGCACAGTTTCGTTTTTTTACGAATGTAAATACGTCAAATCCTGCCAAAGATACAGCCATTTGAATGGAAAAATAAATAAAAAACGGCAATCAACGAGAAAAAACGTCAGAAATTTTTAAAAAATTTCGGCACTCGGTGAATAGTTTTCAATAAAGTAACTCGATTTTTCCAAATTATTTGTGGTTTTTTTTTCTACTGACTGAAGTGACGTGGAATGCCTCACATGTAGAATATTTTCCCAAAGTTTCAAAGCGAAATTCGAAAAACTTCAAACGTTACAGCCCGTCAACGCGGTGCCTCATCGTTCGGATTCGGAGCGGGCGTGAGCTTCTAACGCGTTTTTCTCAAAACTGCATTAACGAAATTAGCGTGCAGGATTACTCAAAAACTATTAAGCGGATTGAGTTGAAACTTGGTGGAAATATTGATAATATTGGTACCTTCTACTCGACGAGAATTGTTTTTGAAAAATTGAAAAAAAAACGACTTTTTTAATCCACATTTTTCAGAAATGTTGCGTGAAATGTTGATTTTTCTTTGTGCCATTTTCGTGCCATTTTCTTAAATTTCCATCTTCTTCATTTTAATTACCGTCACATAGAAACGATACATGTTCTAACTGAAAAAATGTTTGAACTTTGCTGTAACACTCTGCCACAGCTCCGTCATTTTGATGATGAATTTATTAAAAAAATTGTTTTATGTACTTGAATCTACTATTAACGTCCCAGGTAGGAATTGACGATGAAAAAAGGGCTCGCCACGCTCTGAAACAAGGCTCAAATTTTTTTATTCAGGCTGAGCACCAGCCTGATTTCAGGCCTAGCTGAACCCCTGAATGATAACGCGGTTTCAGGCTGTTGCACACAGGCTTGACCAAAGACTGGTAGAAAAGCCTGTACTAATGCTGAAACGACGAAACAACAAGGTTCAAAACGAGCCTTAATGAAGCCTTCACGAGCATTTATGACCAGGCTTATCCCAAACTCTTCTCGAGGTTATATGAGGCCTGTTTTTTAGTTTTCTATATTCTACATTGGGATAAATTTAATAAATTTGTAAAGAATTCATTTTATTTATTATAGATATTTATTATTCATTATATTATTCGTTATAAAATATATATAAAATATTTTAAACACAATACTTTATTTTATTTATTGTTTATGGGACACGTAATACACAGAGTGTACGCAAACCCCAGATAGTGAGTATATACGCAATGTGTATGTGACGAGAAAAATACTTTTTTGTGTACCTCATAAATATCGATAAGAGAATATGTTTAAATGTTCTGAGCTGCCTCCTTCGCTTTCGTTTTTCGTGCCTTCGCACCCGACAAATTTATTGCTAATTTTTTTTCATAAAAGTACAGAAAAAATATTATTTAAAATTTATTTTATTTTATCACAACCTGAAACAAGCCTGCATCCAGCCTTGATTTTTTAGCCTTAAAATTCACTGGCTGAATAAATCTTTAAATAACCCTGAGTTTAGGCTAAGCAGCCAGTCTTGGTTCGAGGCTGCTCCAAACGATGCAATGAAACCTGGCCCAGGTCTGTCTCACTCAGGCTCGGTGAAACAAGGCTCACACAAGTTTGTTTCCATCG
Source organism: Ophion ellenae (assembly GCA_963210295.1). Lineage (NCBI taxonomy): Eukaryota > Metazoa > Arthropoda > Insecta > Hymenoptera > Ichneumonidae > Ophion > Ophion ellenae. The sequence continues at coordinate 24,746,569 of OY723389.1, read as the reverse complement.
TCAGCCTTCTGATTCCCTGCCTGGGGTATACCCAAAGTTTGATAATTGTAGGATCATTATTTCTTATTTTAAAAAATCCCTCAATATTGCTTATTTTTTTTCCTGTCTAAATGTATATCCCGCCTTAAGGGCGAACTCGAGGCTTTGCCCATCGTCAAACGCGTCCACGAGTACGTTATTGGAGGAAATATGTTGAGAAAGCAGTGACTACCGGAAGGGGCTGGCAATCGATGCAAATTGGCACAAGTTTTGTCGATCTGCAAAGCTTATACGAGCATGTCCACAATTTATACCCTCACATAGTTGGGTTGCCAGGAAACGAGGCGAATACCGATGGAAAATGGGCTTTGCATCCCGAGAGCTAAAGCTTGCCGAAAGTCCATACACACCGAGTAACGTACAGATGTTTATCACGTAGGGTCGAGAATGTTCGAGGAGTCCGGGGGAAAAGTGCTAAGTATGTTGAAGCCGTAACAACTTCTAAATACTATCGTTAACTTCGGTTAGAGTCTCGACTGTATACGTTAATGCTTACCGGGTGAAGAGATGCCAGGGCGGGTCCGATAAAAAAATCTACGTATTATTTCAACCCCTTTATGGGCTTACACGACTGCCCCGGGCGGAAATATTATCAGGCTGTATGTCAAAATATATTTGAAATAAATATGATCCCAGTTAAAGACCTATTTGATTTAAATAGATCCTATTTAAATTAAATATTTTTTTGGTCGTGCAATGGTGGTTTCCGAAGAAACAGCGAACTTCTCTCTTCGAACTGCATGTCCGGCCTTCACCTATCACCCTGATCAGGCCTTGATTTTTTACCCTGATCAGACCGATGTCAGGGATTGCGTTTCAAAAATAATCAGGGCTTGGCAAACAATCCTTATCAAGGCCGGAAATGGAAATCAGGAAGCCTCATTAGGTCTTTCTTGTAGCCGGAGCAAGATTTCTACTCGGGTACAAATGTCCAAAATTAAGTGATTTTTCGAGATTTTTTTGGTAGAAGGACAAGTAAGAGGATAATAATATTCAAGGATGTTATTAGTCACACGAGGTTTGTTCAAAAAGTAAGGTGACTTTTTAAATTGCTCGGGCTACGTACATTCGATTTTCGATTTTTTTTTGTTATGTTGGCACACATCTCCTCAACATATGTTGACATTATCAGTCATTTTGCATATTTAGTTTGTTTTTGACAGATATAAAGGTGAGACGAGTTTTTGTGTGCTTGGCGATTTTTAGCTATCGATTTGTGGCAAAACAATTCATGGCTTTTGCATCATGATAATGCACCTGCTGACACATCGTTGCTTGTTCGTGTTTTTTGGCCAATAACAACACTGTAATCATGCCTCAGCCACCGTATTCCCCGGACTTGGACTGCGATTTTTTCTGTTCCCAAAACTGAAAAGACCAATGAAAGGACGGACATTTGCCACGATTGAGGAGATAAAGACCACATCGCTGGGAGAGCTCAAGGCCATACCAAAAAGCGCATATCAGAAGTGCTTCGAGGATTGGAAAAAGCGCTGGCACAAGTGTATTATATCTGAGGGGGATTATTTCGAAAGGGACAAAATAGATATTGATAAATAAATTAATATTTTTCGAGAACAATTAAAAGTCACCTTATTTTTTTTAACAAACCTCGTATATTGAAGGGAACGAAAAAGTTTTATATTTAAAAATTATATAATATGGTGACGCCGGAGACATTCTCGCGAGGCATGTTGAATTGGGGATGTTCTGCGGCACGCAGTGTAACTAGCCCAAATTTGAATTTGGAAAAAATATTTAAAAATTCTATTAATTTACATGAGTATAGCTAGAGAAATTCGTAGGGGATTTTTAAAATGTGAACTTTTGTGAAATTCGCAAGCATTTAAAGTAAAAACTTAATTTTCGAGAGAAAAAAAGACAATCATTTGTTAATAACTAATGTTATAATTAACTCATGGAAAATCCCGTACGTATTTCTCTTCGGAATGTTATTTTAAAGATGTGGTCAAAATTTGGAGTGAAAAGAATGAAAGCTGTTGGAGTTATGCTGCGTGCCGTTTTGAAAAATTATGTCCGGAGAAAAAGGCATTTTTTCCGCGGGGAGGGCTAGGAGGGGCCGTCCTGTCAAAAAACTGGTTTCGTTAAGAATCATTTGTTGAAAACAAAATTTACATAATAGTCGACAATCACGTAACACACATGAAATATAAAACTCGCTTTAGTGACACGCTCATGTTAACATTAAAATCAAACTCTTGGAATACCTCAAAAAGTAATCTTAAAAATTAAGATGTTTAAAATTTGTAGAAAAATTGGTTTTATTTAAATTAAAAAAAAAATTGTTTTCATTATTCTTTATCAATTCAGTTTCCAGTCTCTAAACTTGACTTTCAGTACCCCGATACTTAAATACATAATTGTTAATTTTCTATTTTTCCTACAAATTGGCCCAACACTTTTTTAGCTGGATTTTTTTAACAATGTCATTCTCTATGTTCAGCAGTGAATTGTAAGAAAATCGTTCCTGAAGCGTTGTGCTTCTAGCCACGTTCTCACCCGCCTCGTGGCAGAAAAACTTCTCTCACGGTCGGCGGACTCACTGGGAGTACTATAGCTGCTTGGAGAAGTTTATACAAGCTTGGGCAGTACTTCTTTTCAATGTGCTTTCTTTAATTTTCAGTATTTATTGAATTATTTTTAAATTATAGCATGTTTTTAATGACTCATCGCTTCAGCTACTAAAGCTCACATATCAATTATTACGATTTTATAATAAATATTGATCAAACCCTCACCGTTTTTCATATCCAATTTTGAAAATGCGCCAACTATGTGAGCTAACGGTAGATTCTCAAATCTGCGTTTTAGATTTATAAGGAGTTTGTGAATCTTGATTTTCCAGTATTCTTCTGGTCCTGTATCGGCCGGCAAATCCAATGCATTGCTTTTGCTCATAGTTGATTCAATTGTGACCTTTGAATATCTATTTAATTTACGTCATGAAATACGTACTTTTTATGCAAATTACGAAATGACGGCAAAGGAAATAGTTCAAGTTTTATTAAATTATTTCCTTATGCTTGCTTCCGTGAAACTTAGATTGAATAAATCGATTATCTGCCCACTTCTGACTACGCCAATGATGGCATTTTCGAGTGGCGTTAAATTCGCAATTAGCTATGACGAAAATCATTAAATCCACATTTTCATTAAAATCTAAACTTATTCAGTTTTCATCGGATGTATTTTTTTTAATTATCTCATTACGACTAGCGTCAGCAAGTATGTAGAGGTACTGTAAAATGGAGTTACTTTGAACAGGTTTTGGAAGTTTTTTTGAGGTAACTTTTTTATCATCCTGCATTCCAACTTTGTTTGCTTTAATAGAACAATGCGTCCTTTGGCTGTCAAATGTATACGAAAGTGAAGCCCCACCAACCCCCCATAATTTTATATATATTGTTTAAGTGTCAAAGTAACCTCGAGAGTGGGGTTTCTTTGACAAGGCATTGAAATGCAACTCATGTCAAAGATTCAAGGTTTTTTAAGGGGGGATTGTCTTTTTTTTCGCAAAATTTACCGCTTTTTGGGAATTTTTTCGTGAAGAAAGTATACAACGGAAAACTTGTGAAACTTGGCATATAGTTTTATTGATCTGTTTACTACATACAAAAAAAATTTTAAACAATTTCATCAAAAAATCCCCCCTTAAACGCGTTTTTTTCGAAACAGCTTTTTCACAACTGGTGTGCACGATTTCTCAAAAACTATTCAACCGATTGCCTTCAAATTTGGACAGAATGCTCAGCTGACATCCTTTTATCGTTTGATGAAGCAAAAAAGAAATACGTTTAATAGTTTTTTATTTATAACAAAAAATCGATCAATTTTTTTCGAAAAATCGATACTTCAAGTTCAAAACGTCACCAAATCGTCATTTTTTTCCCCTTCATCGAACGATAGCTATATGTGTCTAAAGTAAAATGCTTTTTGGGTTTTTGTTGCAGGATGAACGTGAAGGCTGTAATCGTGCACACCATCAAAAAAGGACCATCGCGCGTCGAGGGGGGTGGGAGGCGGATTTTTTAATGAAATTGTTTAAAAATTTTTTTGTATGTAGTAAACAGATCAATAAAACTATATGCCAAGTTTCACAAGTTTTCCGTTGTATACTTTCTTCACAAAAAAATTCCCAAAAAGCGGTAAATTTTGCGAAAAAAAAGACAATCCCCCCTTAACTCAATTTTCGCATGGGTTAATCCATTCGAATAGAGCAGAAGAAGCGGATGCCAGTTGATTTCTTGATATCTTTCCATTTTTAGCTTGCGCCTCCGGAAATTGTGTTAACGTTCTTACAGGATTGGCCAGACAAGATATGTTCACCGGAACTCGCAAAAAAGTTTCGGATCCCTTTTTGTCCTAACAAGGTCTCGATGGAGAATCGAGCAGAAGCACGTCATTTTTATTTAACAAATCCTCCCGGGATTCGATTCAACGGAAATAAATGTTCGGAGACCGGACCGAGAATTCATCCATAACACATTCGTGTAATGTAGCAGCCCAAAAAATAGCACGATTCATTCGTAAAAATTTTTTAACTCATCACCGTCGAGTGCTATTAAGAGATTATGCCTAGGTGTAAAGGGCGAAAAATCATTTCTTTTCAAAACCAATACTTTTTGACAGTATATAATTTTATAAATGTTCCTTGAAAATTTCGAGGTGATCGGATCAAAATTGCCAGATTTAAAGACTGTTATATTAACGCCCGTCGGAACGCTCGGAAAGTCGTTCGAAACTTTAAACGCTTTTTTCGAAATTTGTAGGATTTTTTTTAGATGTAAAAATATCGTATTTGATCGTAGGATTTTTTTTGCGATGTATACTTTCGATTGATGAACGAAAAATGCTGATTTTTTTCGCAAAAATTAATACTCTCACTTTGAAAACGTGCCATTTTTTTAAAACCGATATTTCGGAAATTCCTTCGATCAATCATAGGATAAATAACTAACAAAGTCTGTTTGATTTTCAACGTTTGATTAACGATACTAACGAAGTCAGTTTGATTCTTTTATGTTCGAAAACTCGCTTCAAAATGTCATTGCTTTCCCGTCATCGGCTGTAAATCGATTATAAATGAAATTTTCACAAAAAAATTACAGTGTTCTTCAGATGACACTTTTTCAAAACCTAATTTTTGTATGAATTTATCATCACGATTTTCGAAAAAAAATCCCAAAAATGAGCTGTTTTCGCCTATACAGGGCGAGGCACATAAAGTGTTAACTCACTCAAACTATAGATCATATCCAAAAATATTTCAGACAAAAGGTTCAGAGTTCGAGATGGCCGTCATACTGGACCTCACTATTTTTTTTATCGGTGGAGGCGCGGAAGCTACGTCAAGGTCAACTCCACTTTTTTAAATGGAATGTTACAATTTTTCTTCAACCATCTTGTGGAGCACCTCAAGCCGCATAAAGAACATCAGAGGGTCAAAGTCGTTCAAGGTCATTCAAGGTCACCTATTAAAATGAAATACAAATCTAAATGTCTCGGATCAGTACGAAATATTTGGCAGTGATCCGAGATATTTAGTTTTGTATTTCATTTTAAAAGGTGACCTTGAATGACCTTGAACGACTTTGACACGCCAATGTTTTTTATGCGGCTTGAGGTGCTCCACAAGATGGTTGAAGAAAAATGTACCATTCCATTTAAAAAAGTGGAGATGATCTTGACGTAGCTTCAGCGGCTCCACCAATAAAAAAATAGGGTGGTCCAGTACGACGGCCTTCTCGAACACTGAAATGTTTGTCTGAAACATTTTTGGATATGATCGATGGTTTGAGTGATATTGCTCTGTAACACTTTATGTGCCTCATTCGTCAATTTTTCGAATTTCAGGGTCCGGTTGGTCTTCAAATATTCTTGAAAGTTCACACTATAACAATACGCAAAAAAACGATTTTGTAAAGTTTCCAGAGAGGGATACCCCCTCAACCTAAACATCAGTTTTAAATATTTTTCGAGTACAGGTCCTTCCACCAAGTCAGCCCACCTTTTTTTTTTAAATCACGAATGCCTAGGGGACGTGACGTGTGAAAACGTAAATTCTGCCGTCATATGAAAGAAGGCGGCATCCAAAAAAAAAATTGAAAACCCGTTTTACCATACAGAACGATGGGAAATTTTGTACTGATGCCAACGGCACCAAAAACCCATTTTCGTTTTTTTTGTATTTGCCGCTTTCTTCCATACGACGGCAGAATTGTTTTGGGCCGGCGATTTTTTGAAAGAATTTCGAAAATCTTTAATGGATTACTTCAACGGCGAAATGGCGTGTCCCTTCGCGTTAATTAATGTAGGTAATTATTTTTTTCAACGATGAAAATCTCAGCTGAGTTTTTTATCCGTTGCTCCGCTATTCATTTCCACAGACCACACATCGTACGTACGGATTAATGTAAGTGACGAACCAGCGTGTAATTGATAGTGGGTGTTAGGGAGATATAAAAAACAGGGAAAAAAACATTCCAAAAGCATTAATGCATTGACACAAAATAAGGTCTACCTAGAATAATGTTCAAATTATCCTTGATTCATATTTTTAAATGGAAACACTTAATCTTTTTGACTCAATTTTCTACTAATAAATTATTTATTTAAAAAAAAGGGTGCTCAATGTTTTTGCTTTCCGAGGTTCACGCGATAGGTAATGATAAGGACAATGTCCTATAAAAGTTTGACAGCGATCGGACCCTCGGTTCGTGAGCCTGGACTTACACCATGAACATGAGCGTAAAAAAACATTTATTTATCGGCTAATAACTCTGCAATTCTCAAATATTTCTGCAATTGTTTTTTTGTCATGCAGTCAAGAGAATGAATAAATATTGTGTAAAATAAATTTGACGATTTATGACTCACTTTTTTTCACCGTTTTTGTAAATGTACCTATGAAAATCGATGAAATTGCGTATATAACGCCTCAAGGACTACCCCACTAGTGGTTATCACAATTTAGCGATCCTCCAAAAAAAGAACGACCGATTTGTATGTTTCAAAGAGAACAATCGAATAAAACTGAATACAATAGAGCCTTGCTAGTACGACCAAAGTATTAATAAAAATCCTGAAAAAATTATTTTTGTAAATGTGTTAAGGAGTCAGTCCCCTTTGGAGCCACGAAAAAGGCTATTTTCGCGATTTTTTTTTGAGGATTTTATAAATGATATGAATATAAAAGTTGTTGCGCTTGATAAATAAAGTCTTGAAATACATTTAAAAAAATGTTAATTCATTCTTATTCATTTTTAAGTACAAAAACTATAGTTTAACGTAACGCCTCAAAGATAGGTGGGCTAGGTAGCTCCATCACAACTCGGCAACGGCTTGTCTAAAACAAAAAAATCAAAGTCCATTAGATTCAGTATGACACCAGCTACAAAATGACCCTCGGATATAAAGTTTTATCAAAAAATAAAAAAATGGCAAGTGAAAAACGAAAAAAGTATTAAAAAACGCGTTTTTTCGCAGTTTTTCGCAAAAAAAGAGTAAAAATCAAAATTTTGAAACCATCGAGGGTCATCTTGTTGCGAATCATGTTTACAATATGTGGTTAAAATTTGAAGAGAATCGGTTTATTAGTTTTAGCGATACGATGGAGCTAGATTTTGAAAACGTTGTTTCGAGAAAAAACGCGTTTGAAGTTTAGACTATGAAAAACTTTTACCCAAACTAAATCGGCAATTCCTGCACCGTACAAAATCCCTTCTGATTGCTCATCATCGCCGATTTCCTCAAGTCTTGCTTGCTTTAGATTTTTTGAAATTTTCAAAGTGGACCATGCGATGGTGGTACAATATCAGCCGTTTTTCAACTGACCGACAAAATTAGGTAGAGGTCTATATACGTAATATAGAGTAACTTCTGGCAGTGCGATTACCGATTAATATTGAAAATTGAAGGGCGTCCGAAAATTCACGCAAGATTTGAATTCTGCGCCATTTGTGCGGTGAAGTTTTGCCAACGAAACAAAATACAGCATGACAGCTGACAGTTCAGGGTTATTAAAAATGGAGCGTCACACGAAAGAACAACGCGTTTTCATCGTTGAGCAATATTTAAATGATAATGAAAGTTTGACCACTAAAGTTCGCAATTTCTGTACTAAATATGGTCAGTGACCATCAATTTGATCACCTGTAAAGAAAATAATTTAAAAGTTCAGGGAGACTCGATCAATTAGTGAGCTTATACACTCTCGCTATCCTTCACGAAGTTGTTCAACACAAAACATCGAAGCAGCTTATGAGAGTGTTGCTGAGAGTCCAGGAACATCAATTCGGCACCATGGTCAAGAATTGCACATTTCGAGAACCTCTCTACAGCGTATTCTCACGAAAGATTTACATCTTCATCAAAATCATGGACGTGGAGGCTACATTGAGAGAAATGCATGGTGTTCTCAACCATATTTTAACTATATTTTATATTTTCCTGAGGGGACAATAATATTTTATAGCCATAGCTACTGCCAAAAGTATAGTACTGCTTATTGATATTTAAGCACAATTTAGTTGCATAAATAACAAATATACGTTTATTCGTCAAAGCTATATACTACAGTACGTTTTCATAAAATGAATATTCCCTGATATTATCAAAAATTTACTTCCCCAAGATTCTAATAGTGAATTGAAATATATATACATTGATTAAAAATGTTGTCTGTGATTTGCGACGATGTTTATAGTGATTTGTACCATATTATAAGATACGACCTACTATTTGCGTATTTGGTGTGTTATTCAAGTGTTGGTACAAGGCATCAATGCCCGTCTACTGAATGCATAGAATATTTCATAAATCCAAAATAAAATAAAATACACAACTGAGAGTTCTACCTCGATGATTTTTTATTATAATTCGCCATTCCCTGAGCTCTTGTAATGATTTATTTGGGAGAAAATATTTTGCCTATCAGAATCGAACCTAGAACCTAACTGCTTACCGCCTGCCTATCCTACGCACGCTGCCACTACGCTACCAAGTACTTTTGGCATCTTCAGCACAGATGTGGTATAAGAGTCAAAAGTAATTCCAAATAGCTGTTACCTGCGATTTAGGTGAAAATTTGCACAAATATTTTTTTTCCATATAAGTCACTGTTTAAATGGATTTTTGGCGCTTCGCAATAGTTTTGTACCATATAATAGTGATTTATACCATATTATATGATACGGACTGCCAAATGTATAGCAATGTGTGTCCTACAAGAACAGAAGGTCAACTACAAGAAGTGTTGAACTGATATCCAATTTTTGCAATGCAACAAACATATTGCGTAACAGTTTGTGAGATATGCGCAGTTCTTAAGGGGTGAGAGGCAGTCAGAATTTTCAAAAAATCGATTTTTTTACAGTTTTTTGAAGTATGATGTTTCGACAATATTCCCTGAAAATTTCAAGTCAATCCGATGAATAGCTTCCGGGATATCCCACAATTAGTGAAGGGGCGTCGCGTCCCCATGGCAGGTAGCGGCTGACAAACGCGCAAACGATAATACCCGGGATGGCAGAATGCTTCGAAGACAACAACAAATTTATATTTTGGAAGCTTCCACATCGGGCGAAGCCCTATTGTATGGGCCAGGAATTGATGATTCGATGTAAGTAATTTTTTAATTAATATTTCTATACATAAATCAAGTGTAAAATTAAAAAACTCTTTTAGAAATTTTCAAAAATGTATCACTCAAAAACTATGTACTTTAGCAGAATTTTATAAAAAATACTTTCGTTTTAAAATTGCCCCACATATTTTTAAAAAATCATTCATCCCGAAAAACTTCAATTTTTTGAGAATTTTTTTTAACAATTGGCTATAAACAATTGAATGCGCGACTTTTCGGCAAAAAATGTGATATTAGGATTCACCGGATAAAAATGCACTTAAAAAAGTTTAGCTTTACCCATCGAGCTCAAAATTTTACGAACATGTAATACCGTATCCACATCTAAAAACTTTAAACGCGTTTTTCTCGAAAATATGTTTTTCAAGTCGGTGACCACTATAATTCACAAACCACTCGCTGAATTTTGATGAAATTTGGTGTGCTTATTGATAGCATTAAAAACTAGTCCATAATCAAAGGATTTTCATTTTTGTTGAATTTTTTTTTTTTTTAACAATAAACGAGCGATTTTTTCGTCGAAAATCGGAAGTTATCTGTCGGGAGCCGCCATTTTGTTGATTAAAGAAGCTTCGATTAAAAACAAGATTTATTATTAAACTAATGATTTTTTTTGGTTTTTTTTTAATTTCTCATGATGCAGTAAAATTTTATGATGGTCACCGCAAAGCACTACATGCCGAAGGGGGTTCGAGAAAGATAGCGATATTTTTATAAATAATCAATATTTTTCTTTGAAAATTTGTACAAGTCAAGTTGAAATATAACATAAAAAGTCTGTGTAATCACTTTTGTCAAACAAACTTAATTACTAAACAAAAAAATTATCGTAAATGCTTGTTTTTTCACGCTTCTGACTGCATCTCACCCCTGAAAACTATTAAGCTGCGGTTGCTCGAACTGCAAATGTTTTTCGCTATAAGTACACTTCACTATATTTGTTTTCGACCAGTCACTTTTCATAAAGTCTTCTAACAAATTATCCTCGAAAAACGTAAATGTTAACCATATGAATTGTACAAACTTGAAAAGAATAGTAGAGGTCTGACTGAACAAAACTTAACGTACAGTATACAGTATGCAACATTAGTATTTGTACGCCGATTTTATTATAGCACTGAATTAACCATATCTATGTTGTCAAGCCTTTTACAATAGTAAATGATCATTCCGGGGACAATGTATAGTCAAACACGCCACCCAAATCGCATTTCTCGGCATACTTTTCGCTTACAGTCGTGTTAACCACATTATGACTGCGGTATCAATAAATTATAACAAATTTTACTATCCCCTCTTTTACCATGGGCGATTGCTGTAAATACCATAGACTTTTCTCTCAGTGTATTCACCCGATATGCTATTCCATCCATAACCCTATACCCTATACTTTCCGAATCAATAAGAAATTAACCATTTTCAATTAAAGACCTGTCTTTTCTATCAAAATAACTTCTTGCGTGAATTTTGGGACACCCTGTACAAAATGGACGTAATACAAGTCATCCATTGCCATTTCTCACACGAGATCTTGAAATCAATGACGAGTCTAGCTGCCACAAAAGTCGGATGTTTTCGAACCAATTGATGGCCGCGTGGCGACGTCAGACATTGAAAAGACCGTAGCACCAGCGAGAGATAAAATCGCCAGATAAATGCGTGTCACGAACCGGTATTAAAACCGAAGCTCTCGTCGATATGATGGCAATTTTGGGAGCACTTGCTACTTCCCTTCCCGAATGAGGAAGTTGGTTTTTAACGAGGGTCTATTCACCGGCGATGTAGGCGGGGATGGCGAGAGTGCTCGATGGTGGCAAATGATCAAGTGGTGCAAGAGACTGGACAGCATCACATCGGCCAGCATCTTTGACATTTAAATCCATGCAAATACGTGGTAAACGTACGCGCGGCTGATGGCCGTCTGGTATTAAGGAAGGCGCCGCAAGTATACGATGAAAGGGGTTTATATTTCCGGAGCCGCAATGGGGATGGGGGATGGAATCGCGGTGGTGGGCGCTGAGCGTAAAGAAACTGGAGAGCTAGCGAGGCCGAGATAAAGAGGGTGGGATGAGAAGGGGGTGGAGAGAGGGACTGGAAAAAAAAAATAGAACCAGGACGACCGACGGGCGCCGGGACGTCCGACATCAAGACGCCCGATGACGCACGTATATGGAGGAGAGCACACGAAGAGCATCCAAAGCCTTGAAAGGCAATGGTACAGAGAGCGAGGGGGTTGCTTGTATTGATGTGACAGGGAGCAGAGGGTGAACCGAGGAGTCATGCTATGAAAAATTGTTCGAAGAGCGAGGGAAGTGGGTCGAGGCGAATTGGCCAATGTCTTCTATCAATTTTCTTTTTCCTCCAACGTGTATAAATGGCATGAGCATCCATGTATGTGATGGAAAGCGTAACATGTTTTCTCCTGTATCGGCGCACAAAAAAAGTCTAAGCAACGAGAATTTTATATTATATTTTCGCACACAAGGTTTTTCCAAATTTTCGCGCTTTCGAGGGGGTAAGTTATTTTTTTGGCGTTTTTTAAATTGTCATATCAATGCTTTATGGGCCTGGCAGCGATGATTCTGGGTAAGTATATGAAAAAAAACACTCGTTTATTGATATTTAATTTCTTATTTTCTAGGGTAGAAACTTTTGAAACTTTAAAACGCGTTTTGCTCACACTTAGCATTTTCAAAGTCAGTGAACTCTCTAGCTCAAAATCGCCGATTCTTTTGAAATTTTACACACCCTTTCTACGCACAAATTACGAGGTAACGCTGTCGCGTTAAAAATTTTTTTTATCATTTTAATTTATTTTACAATATCAAAATTTCCGATTTTTTAAATGAAAAATCGGTATGTTGACTTCTAAGTGTGACCAAGAATTAAAAAGTCAATAAAAAAAAACCCGATAGCGTTACCCTAAGGAACTTATCAATTAACTAAATCTTTTTGATTTTTTTATTTCAGATGATCCAGTAATGAGTTATGTGATGGAACGCAATGTAACATTTTTTTTTAGGCGTCGGCGAAAATTTGCTGTCAATGGCTCATTTCTGCATGATTAGTAATGAAAATTTTACAGAATATTCTTCAAATGTCCTTTTATTATATACCAATTACATAAATAAATATATAATAACCGTGTCGTCAAAAAAAATATCTCAAATGTGCTTGTTTTATAGCGAATTAACCTCCCCCCTTAAAGCAGGCCTGAAATCTGACGCATCCGTTCGATGTTCAATAAACAGTGAAAAATAATCGTAATTAAAATGGAAAACGGACGTCGAGCATCTCCGATGGTGCATATTTAATGAGGTATTGAATATCAGTTTATAGAAATTCAGCTCATATAACGCTGACCCGTGAAGGGGAAAAGTGTGCAGACGAAAAATGTCCGAGCGATTGACCGGAAATCAAATTGTACGCGATTATGCTTTTAACGGTGCATTATTTCGAGCAGAAGGAGAGCAAATACGAGCCAGATATGTTGTACAAGCGTATATGCATATTTAAAAATAAGTGATATACTTGCGCCAATTACTGAAAATTCCACCTATTATCCTGGTCTTCAAAATCCTTATAAATGCGTTGAAATAATAATTTTAATAGAAGTGAATGTCTACCAGCCGAATTATGGTACTATGAGATGATAAAAACGTGACGTGCCAGTTTTTTTTCTACAATAGCTGTCGTATATGGTCGATTAAAATAATCGAGGGAAAAGGGGAAGAAAACTGCGAGACTTTCAGCCGCAAGCTACACAACCCGTGCAGGACTCACGATCTATGGTTTCAATATCTTGCGTCGAGACGCTACCGTGTCTTCTGCTACGGTGTCCAAAAGCTTAAGGGGTGTTATACCTTTACACGAGGGAAAAATTGCTGATCATCATTGTTTTAAGGAAAGATTTATTTACCATTTTTGAGACTTACAAGGAACATCCCTCAGGTGACACCCTTCGATTTTGTTGAAATTCCGATATGTTATAAAGCACCGAAAAGTACGCGATACCTATTTTTTTTATCGGCGGAAAAACGGTTTTAAGGGATGAAACGCACCCTAAAAAATGGGGATGTTTTTTGTCTTTCGTCGATAAAGTTTAACGGTACGAGATATTAAAAAAATTCATATTGCAACAATGTTTATTTTTTTGTGCACTATGCATTGGAGATGAGAACGATAACGTTATCGACGAAAAACGAAAAACACCCCTATGTTCGGGGGTTCGTTTCACTCCTTAAGACCGTTTTTCCTCGATAAAAAAAAATACGTATCGCTTACTTTTCGGTGCTTTATAACATCCAAATTTCAACAAAATCGAAGGGTGTCACCTGAGGGATGTTCCTTGTTAGGGTATGTTTTATCAGGGTAGAGCCGCCAAAGAGTGCGTGCTACCGAAGAGTACGCAGTGCTTTTAAGGGAGACTTTGTCCTTGAAATCGGCGGGAGATGTTAGCGGCTCAACATGAGCAGCTAGAAGAAGAGGAGGGATGCCTCTATGGACCAGGCATTGCCGATTAGCGGTAATTATAAACACATTTGTGTAAACACATTACAAAACTTTAAACGCGTTTTTCTCGCAAACACGTTTTAGCTGACATTCTCCTGACCGCTGTAATTAACATATCGACCTGAAATTTGGAGAGCATACTCAGAAAATATGTCTTCACGGAATGACGGATCGTTTTTTCGATAGATACATTTTTGCATTTATTATTTATCTTTTTATGCGAAAAAAACGCGAAAATTCGATTTTTTTTAAATTGCCGCCATTTTCCGAAATTTGTACTAAACGAAAAACCCATCCGTCATTCCATGACCAAAAGGTCACAGATTGATAATATGCTTTGAATTTGTGTTTCAGATCAACAAAGAGGGGGCAGTGATGTCAGCCGTTTACCTCCCGCGATTTGAGGACCTGTTTTCGCGGAGCTGCAACGGCCGCCATTTTGGTTTTTTTTTTGTAAAAAAAATGTTTTTAACGTTCTGTATATCATGAATAAAAGCAAGAAAAAACCCGCACTCAATAGGCTTTACTCGTTTCCTTAAAAAAAAAATAAAATGTGAACACCTGAAATATGGCACTCCAAGGACAAAGTCTCCGTTAATTGTTTTATATTTTCTTGTGTTGGCAACACCACCTAACCTATCAGTCGCATATGCCATGGCAAGGTGTTGGACGACACCCCGCTTCGTTAAGGCACTTATTTCCAATTTAATCTAATAATAAATTTTTGATGTTTTTGATCTCATTTTTTTTTAATTTTAAATACGTTTTGTAAGTTTTGCGATTAATTTGCACCCAACGAATGTTATTATACTTGAACTTTGTGATCCAAATTTTGTTTTTATTGAGAGGCTATGACGCCGATTTGCTTGCTTACGAAAATTATAGTGACAGACGAAAAACACGTATTTGGTAAGAGTACGCACTCTTAGGGTGCGTACTCTTACTATTCCTTACCACTACTCCGCTCTCATGCGCACTGTTAGCTTCTGTGAAAGGTTCTCACTGTACTCTTTGCAACACAGCACCCTAAGAGTGCGCACGGGACGAGTTCTAAGTTTAGGCCTTTTGAAAATATTTTTTGAGATTGTAACTTAAGATTTATATTCTAAATAATGTTCCTGAATTACCAAAGCTTAATTTAAATAAGAAGTACACAGTGTATTGTCAAAATTGATTTTTCTAGAAATAAAAGTTGGAAAAGTGCGTCCTCTTTGTTGGATTTACCCCACTACGTTTGGCTGTTACACGGTATTTTTTTTATTAATCTTTACAAATGGCGATGGTATGACATGGTCTTCTAAGTGGGCGCGGTGGATGTTCTCAGACCGCATTACAGGTAGCGTTGACGGGATTAATCTGAAAAAAAATCATCGAAGACTTTTGTTTCGTTATCACTCTTACACTGACGAAAAAAATCATTGATCCAATATCATTGGTGTTATTGAATGAAATTTCGTTGATTGAATTGTAAAATTATTGGTGTAAATAATCGGATTCATTAGTCCAAACAAAACGCTATTGACTTCAATAACATAATAAAATTGAAAGTTTTTTTTTTACTTCCAAAGATATATTGTTAGCCGAGAACAATATATTATTGAAACTATCTAAAAAATTATCGCGAACAAATTATATAGTTTTGAATGCAATATCTGCAACGAACGAAAAAAGGGTTTCAATTCATAACATGAATATTGTTGATTCGAGTACACAAGAAAAATTGAATTTCGCTCGTTTGATTCAAATAAAATTTTTATTGAGTAGATATGTTATTTTATTGTTTTCACCATATCCGATATTGATTTTAAGTACATTATTCGTTAAAATATTAATATTTTATTTTAATTGAAAAATATTAAGCAAATGTCTGAATTGGTTAAAAAATTATGCGAAAGTGAAATGTGTTTCTTGCACATTTGGTTGAAAAAATTTAACGAAATCATGGCCGAGCGCTACCGAAATT
The DNA here is from genome assembly GCA_963210295.1 of Ophion ellenae. Classification (NCBI taxonomy): domain Eukaryota; kingdom Metazoa; phylum Arthropoda; class Insecta; order Hymenoptera; family Ichneumonidae; genus Ophion; species Ophion ellenae. The sequence goes on along the minus strand of OY723389.1, from coordinate 24,730,391 downwards.
ATAGGTGTGAGGAAACCCGTAGTTCTCGGAGTAACCACTAGAGGCCGCACACGCGCTCGTTTCTCGTAAGCGTAGCGCGAACCGAAAATCTACTTAAACGCTGGAGAAACTCAAAAGAGTATCGCTTCTTGGCCTGTGGCTAAGATCAAAGTGTAGTATCTGTTCTAATCTAATAGATATTCCATTGGACATCTGATATTCTCTCCACTAGTATCGTGGATGATCATTCTAGTGCTCAATTTTTCTTTAAAATTTAAAACAAATTGAAGAACTCACGTCCCATGGCATATTCGTTTCGATGTAGTAAAGAAATAATACATTCTATTGATTATATTTTTGTACGAAATAACAAAATGTTTGTAGCAACCGCTTAATTATTTCATCCAATACATCTACGGATTGTATATAGAATGATTTCAACAGAATATAATTTTATTTGAAGGATAATGTAGATATTTAGAGAACAGAAGAGCTTTTTCAAATAAAATAATATGTTGTTTAAATCAATCACATTTTCCAGTATTTTATAGTATTGAAACAACCTTATATATCGGTAGCACTCCGCAGCAGCACATTTATTTGGATCAACCAATATATTTTTTTGATTCAATTGGTTTTTTTCCCCAGTGTACGCAGGATATGAACCAAGAAAAAGTGAGAAATGTTGAAAATCGATTAATTGGTACGTTTTGAAACAAAAAGATTGAACTTTTCGAAAAAATGGCTACAGTTTACAATAAAAAAAAGTTTTTCTTGTTTTCAAAAACATTTCGGGCCATGTTTTGGACAATAAGGTTAGAAAGATTTATCCCAAGTTTCATCCGTATCGGTCGATTAGTTTATTTAGCTATACGTCACGCCAGTTTTGAAAATGCTGTTTAGAAGACGTGTAAAGATTGTATGTGCAAAGATTGATTAAAAAATACCGTGTAACAGCCAAAAGTAGTAATAAAACTTGTTCTAAGTCTCAAAACTGATGAGCAAATCTGTCCTTTAAAGAAATCATGAGAATCGGCAAATTTTTTCCTCGCCTAAAGGTATCTCCCCCCTTAAGACGTTACATCTATCTGGCCCACCGAAAAATGAGATCGTTTTGGGATTTTTCTTGGAAAATAGTAAAAAAGCAACCAAGTAGAAGTGTTGAAGGGTTTAATTACAAGAGTTGACGTGAAAAAAAAATGCATGAAAAAAACACACAGCGGTGGCTCAGTCGTAGCTACACTAACTGAGTTTTTCAGGTGCACTGCGGAAAGACGCAGAACTTGGATGGATTTGCACATAGAACAAAAAGAAATGTTCGGAATTCATATTAGTTTTGCTAGCGAAGTACACACGATTGTTAATAAATATGGTTTCTTCCGGAAAATGGCATTATTTTGAAGAATTCTTTTTTCGTGAAAAAATCGACCTTTATTCGTTTATAAAACGATAATTATCTGAAGAATCGGGAAAATCGTGTGTACTTCCTTCAATAATCTATGTAAGAAGCTACAGGTAAAATTTCAAGTCAATCGGATCAAAACTGCCCAAATTATGCGTCCTCCGGATTTAAAAAACGCGGCTTCGAGAAAAATGCGTTTAAGGGCGGAGATACCTTTAGGCGAAGAAAAAATCTGCTGATTTTCATGATTCTTTTTACAGAAAGATTTCTTCCCCATTTTTGACATGTAGGGTATATTTTATCACTACTTTTGGCTGTTACATGGTATTTTTAATTTTTTTATTAATCTTTTAAAATAGCGAAGGTACGACATGTTCTTTTAAAGTGCATTTTCAAAACTGATGTGACGTAGAGCTAAGAAACTAATCGACTGTTTCTGATTAAATTTGTTATAAATCTTTGAAATCTTTATTGTCTAAAAGGTGACCCTAAATTTTACTGAAAAATAAAAAAAACGTCTTTTTGATTGAAAAATGTAGCCTTTTTTTCGGAAAATTCAATCTTTTTGTTTCAAAGCGTACCATTTCATCGATTTTCAACATTTATAATTTTTTCTTTGTTCATATTCGGCGTATGCGTGTTACTGAAAGAAATATTTTCTTTGGTTTTTGTCAGATTAAACCCGCCGACGCTACGAGTCACGTCGTCTGACATCATCCGCTGCAACCCTGCATCCGCTGCAATTAATAAATAAAAACATTCCGCGTAACAGCCAGAAGTAGTAATAATAAAACCTACCCTAAGGCTTGAACATGGGGAAGAAAATCTTGCCGTTAAAAAAAATCATGAAAATCAGCTATTTTTTCCTCGCCTAAAGGTGTCTTCCCCCTTAAAGAGAGAAATCCCTTTGGACGCCCGCAAATCAGTCATTTTTCATGAATTTTTTTAAAGATGATATACTAATCACCTCATTTTAAAATATTGACATTATCTTATTACAAATTTCTAGCGTTACATTTTTATGCTTTTTTCAACTAAACAAACTGACGGCGTTATAAGGTTTTTTGTAGGCATCTTTTAAAAAACTGCTCATGTTATAGCTTAAAAATTTATTGATCGATCTGGCTGAAATTTTGGGAGGGTTCTTACTATAACATTATTGGAAGGATATACATACAAAAATAGAAAAAGTATAAAATTAAAAATTAAGTAGGCTTTGTAATAAAATTTTCATATTTTTGGCCATTTGCTCAACAATGTCGACCCCTTAAGGTAGGTCGGAAGAAAAATCGGAACTCAAACTGACAATTCCAACGATTTTTGTTTTCTTTTCATTCGAATGTTTAAAATACATAAAATTTAATCTCTAAAAAAAGTATTTTTATTTTGATACCCATTAGAATGAAAATTTATCATGATTTTCATAAATACTTACAATTGACATTGGTTATTGAGCACTCGGTTGATCATTATGGACTTTACTAGTGAGTTCATGTTTTAAGCAGTTGGCAACGCTACATAACCTCACTTTAGAAGAATTCAAACATCATCTCTCAACGACTCGACAAATGTCAAAACATGGCACAATTACGTGTAAGTGGTCGTTTCTTTTTTTTACAGTAAATTGATCTGCTTTTGTTCACGCAGATAAATAATAAGAGATTGATTGGGCAGTTCTGAAAGTTTCATCTACAGGTAAATATAAAACCGAAAACAGTAGGAAGTTTTCAAGTTTTCTAAATAAAAATGTTTACAGCCGTTCTTCATATGTATATGTATACGTAATAATCAATTAAAAAAATTAAGATCTACAATCAACATATTTTGATTTATTGTTATCCTTCGTTTTATTATTACTTTTATTCTATTTTTATTGTATTTAGCATGATCTGCAGCGTACGCATTCGGCGACATTCATATCGCATTCTGCGTGAATTGCCGTCTAGGAATTTCCCCCAGCAATCACAGCTGACGCTCCGATCACCGTTTAGAGAGAGACAGATGCCGCATAGCAAAATTTAATAAATTATTGAGAAAAAATTACACGGTGGATCAGCTACAATGTTTGCCGGTGAATTCCGTATTAATCGAAGATTCAAATAAGAAATTTTGTTTGTTGGGTCAAACGACTAAATTTTACGTAAAGTTATCATTTCTGGTAAATTTTTCGGAGGTTACGTTTTAGTGCGTGCATTTTAGGCCTACTTTCTATGTTCATATCTCGGAAATGGTACGGTGGAGTGGCTTTAAGGCGTTACCCCCACTTGTAGCGCAAAAAAGGCCTTTTTCATGAATTTTTTAAAAGAAAACTACAAAACTTTTTTAATCGATCAATATACCATCTTAAAGAACACATCTTGAAGAACTTTCAGTAATTTTTTTATTGAAAAATATTACATTGTTTAGTGGCAAATGGCCGTCAATGAAATAATGTTTTTATATACACGTTTTGCGGTGACCAACATTGCGGCGAAGTGGATCATCTGAAAAAAAAAATGCGGATGGATTTAGTCAAATATAAGTATAAACTAGTCTTCAATCGAAGGATTTTAAAAAATATTCATTTTTCACAAAATGGCGGACAGTCAAAGTTAATGGTTCGATATTATCGAAAAAAAAACGGCCGTTTTTTGGCTATAAAAATGCCATTTTTTTCGAAAAAAAAAATCGAACGATTAAAGACTACATTTCGATGTATTAAATAAGCCTGCAAAATTTCAAGAAGATCGGTTCATTAGTGTTCGAGTAATCTTGGTCACCGACTTCAGAAATGCCATTTTGAGAAAAACGCGTTTAAAGTTTCAATTTCAGTTTACACGAAGAAAATATTTTTTTTTGTAAACTTACATAGAGTCATCTATTCCGGGCCCGTTTTTATAAATTCCAGTCTATTATATGAACGTTGTGAATGCCAGGTATACGACCCTTTTCATCGAACAATGCATTGAAGGTCGGAGGGAAGGTCGAGCGCGCCAGACGGCAGACTAGCCGGTCGTTTACACAACGGATTCTTCTCTTTCAACCCTCATATCTCAGTCAATTTTGTTCGGATCGACTTGAAATTTTCAGGACATATTCTCAGATACTTATACTTCAAAAAAATGCAATAAAAAAAATCGATTTTTTCAAAATCGCAAGTGGGGGTAACCCCTTAATTTTTTTACTTTAACGTGGTTAATGACACACTATTTATTTCTCACAAAAAAATAGAAGGTTAAACGTCGGTCGATTTTTTAATTCTGTCTTCCGAACCACCTTAAACGTTCAAAACTGATTTAGGATCTATCGTCGATGACACGGAATTGAAGCTGTCATTTGAATTCTGCGGGTACCCAAGAAGGCATTTTGATAGTAGAGGTTCATTTGTTTGGTTGTATATTTTTTGTATAGCGACTGGACTAAACGACTCCAAATTGCTACTTTCCTAACTGAAATAATCTTAAAATATACAAAATTAAAAAATTCACGTATTATTCTTTTCGTATATCATTCTTGTAATGTTTATTCATCATTTGTCATTTATCATTTTTTCCTACTGAGATGTGACGCCTTAATAGACTCGGACATATGAGGTCAAGATCATGCAACGGTTGATCCGTGCATATCGTACGCCTTTTCATTGCATCCCAAAGTGTTTTGCTATACAGCGATGGACCAATTATTTCGACGTACAGACTCCGGTGCCTAGGCAATTAGGATCACGTCAATAAATTAGAGCCGACGCTCTCTCAGCGCGCACGTACCTCGTACCCAATTCTCGTACCTCCCTCACCCTCGTTGTGTCGAGTCCTCCCCTTGGCCCGGCATACTACACAGCACCAGAGACCAGAGAGACGTGAGCAATATAGAAAGGGGAATGAGAGAAGCGCGAGTTGTCCCGTTTTATGGAGCGTGCAAAAGGGTCTCGTTCATCGGTTGGGAATTTGTGCAAACTTGTGGGTAACGTTTTCATCCTATAGTTTTACACGTGCGCACACCCACCCACGTACACAGACACGAGCGAATACCAACCGAGTGGACCGTACAATTAACATAAGGAACAAAACCCTTATACAAGGGCTTTCCTATTATCGTAGAGAAGCCTTTTAAGGCGGGATATACATTTACAACGATCAAAAAATCGATTTCTTTTTTTTTTTCTTTAAACGATAGAACTATATATGAAGAATATTTTTCCAAAGTTTCAAACCGAAATTCGAAAAACTTGAAACGTTACAGCCCGTCAACGCTGTGCCTCATCGCTCGGATTCGGAGCGGGCGTGAACTTCAAACGAGTTTTTATCGAAACTGCATTATCGGAATTGGCGTGCAGGATTACTCAAAAACTATTAAGCCGATTGAGTTGAAACTTGGTAGAAATATTGATAATATTCATACCTTCTACTTGACGAAAATTGTTTTTGAAAAATTGGAAAAAAAGATTAATTTTATAATCCACATTTTACAGAAATGTTGATTTTTTTTTGTAAACGCGCGCCATTTTCTTGAATTTCCATTTTCTTCATTTTAGTTACCGTCACATAGCAACTATACATGTTCTACCTGAAAAAATGTTTGAACTCTTCTGCAAATCCAAGTCTACGGGAAGGTAGACTGCACGCCGATTCGCAACTCCCGCGGCGACCTTGCCGTAACGCTCTGCCACAGCTCCGCCATTTTGATGATGAATTAATTTAAAAAAAATTGTTTTGTATACCTAAATATACTATTAAAGTATACACGGAGAGAATTAAAAAGTAATTTTTGTCGTGAATTTCACGGTAAAAATTACCGTGATATATTGCAATGTGGTGACAAGTGAGAAAAACATAATAATTCGTATGCGACAAGTTTTTTTTAACTCACGTTACAGAAAATTTCAAATACGTAGCAAAAATTTCACTATACATGAAGGGTACAAATTGGAGACAGTAAAATTTAGCATGTTTATTCGAAAATTTACGTACTGTCGGTTAAAAATTACCAACCGCACCGTACGCGGTATTTTTACATTACTGCACAGTAAAATTTACCTGCGTCAATCTCAGAAGAGAAATTTCCTAAAAGGCTGGTCAAATTTATATATCTTCCCTTCATTGTGACCATTTATTTCCTCTACTGTTTTTGTTTACACCTTTTTAACTCTCTCCACCTTTCTCGCTGTTCGTCCCTGCGGCCCAGCCGACTTCCCCCCGCTGGTCTTATTTAGCCGTGAAATGCCGAAGGAATACATTTCACGACGAAATGTACGCAACTGGGTTTCGAACCCGGGACTCCCGGTTTGCAGACGAGCAAGCTAACCACTAGACCATCGCTCCGATTCTTTAGTAAAATGTATTTTTTCTTCAAAGACCGGTGCTGTAATAATCATAATAATAACCGAAACAATAATAACCATAATAATTATAATAAATATTATTTATTATTGAAAAATTGGTACAAATTAACGCTGTTCGTTTTTTGTTGGCAAATTTTTTTTCTTCCATATAAATTGGTATACTCAACAAACGGATAAGGAGAGAAATTTAATTATTAGAATTTATTTTTCATTTAATACTACCATTTTTTTACAATACTTTTCGTACCATCGTAGGCTCGAGTGATGTGACTAATTTGCGCACATATTATTTTGTCAACATTTGAAATCGTAAAATCGTATTCAGTCTTAAAAATTTCATAAGCAGTTTATGTACGCAGTTTAGACGACATTTTTTTGGGAACACCCATGGCGCCATATAAGGAATAGATAGACTACTGAAACGAGACCGCGCACCCCTACTTGGTATGAAGGGGAATTTTTACCATGCAGTGCCTCAAAATTACCGTACCGTACCGCACGATAATTTTAACCAAGCGCGCACGATAATTTTTACCGAGAGCACAATACATTTTCCTATAACACTCGTTAAATTTTATAATAAATCTTAAAATAACTGTTATAAAGACGATACTTTTTTATAGAGATTTTTAAAAGGCATTAAATAATAAAATGCACAGTAAAATTTTGCTGATATTATATATTTTTTAAATTTAAGTTTTGCGTATTTTGTTACACATCAAATTTACTAGAAAATCTGGTAAAATGTTCTATCTGAAGACGAAATTTTATTTTATTTTCGTGAAAATCTGTGTTTTACTCAGCAATAACAAGCGAAGTTTCAGGGTTGTCATCTGGTTACCGTTACTGCACGGTAATTTTTAACATTTAATTCTCTCCGTGCATAACGTATGGAATTGATGGGAAATGTCAGCCTCCCCCGGCGGAATATCACTTACTATAAAGGAATAAACAACATCATAGCAAACAAAAAAATTCTCGTCGTTTTTCGGAAAAGTCCTCCCACTGCATCATTACCAAAAAAAGTATAGAATTTGGCCTATTTTTTCGACTGTTTTTTCGTTAAAAATATGTGATTAAAAAAAGCTTCCATAGCAAGATAAGGAATGGCATGAAGAATGTTGTGTCAACATTTGAGACGAATAGCTTGAAAACTTTTCCTTTCAGAGTGTACACCGTTTAGAAAAACGACATGTCAAGAAAAACGCGTTCAAAGTTTCGAGTGCGCTCGCCGCTGCTCGAATCACTTTCTCTAAGAAACGTTGAAGTGACCGAAATTATTCGAATGTGGCCCCAAAAATTGAACAGCATGTTTCAATCCCCTTTGTATCCCTCTATCTATTTCAATCCGTCTATACTATCGGATAATGCAAAAAAATCGATTTTTTTAAAACTTTACACTATGATGACCCCTTAAGAAATGTGTCAAGTGTATCCCTGATTTTTGTCAACAAAAACCGACCGTAGCGTTGTTGATGGCAGGTGAATGAAGTACTATCCGGGCCAAGTTGACCCAGAGTGCCTAAGTCGTGGCCAAATAGAAATGTGTCAACGAAGGGTCAAGGTCACTAAAGCCTATAAATAATGGAAGGAATAATAAGGGCATTAGGCACAATCGCGAAGTTCCGCTCTACTGCGAACATTCGTTTGAAGCGTGGAAACTTTATGAAGGGCCACTTTTAGACGGGTTTTTTCGGAGCGATATTTCAATAATTCACCAAAGTCGGCCAACTATTTTTTGTACACCAGAGGATCATGAATCAATCAATACGGTCGAATTGTAGCTGTGAGATCGGTAGATTTATAGCAGGCTGCATCAATGAAACGTCATTTCAAAACTGGATAAGACCATGCACGACGTATTCGCTTGTAAATCCTTCTACTACTGGAAACCCTGCCGCGCGTGTGCACGAAGAAAGCAGGGGCCTCGAAGTTTAGATTTAAGGCGGTCCTCTGGTTTCTCGGCTGTTTTTTTACGGCTTTTTCAATAATTTTTTACGAGCAAAGCATCGACATAATCAATCTCATTGTTTTTGCATAATCTTTATTAACATTTAAATAAGCTTTACAAATTTTTTGAAGTCAAAATATATAATAGAATAAAAGTTATAGTGGCCGACAGGAAGACATCAAGTAAAAGAGGTGCTTGACGGTGACCAAGATTGCGGCTGTTCTGCTTATATGAAATCAAAAAACCAAACGGCATTTTAATCTTTATATTTAAGACTAGCGATTGCACTAGAGTGAATTCTAAATTACAAAAATTGACTTTTTTATACACTTTTGAAAATTACATTCTATTTTTTACTCATTTTTTCTTAAGTTTTTCGCGCGTACAAAAAAAACTATCGAAGCAATCATGATAATCCTAGTTCAATCGCTGGCTTATAACATATTAAAGATGCTGTATAAATTTGAACAAGATCGGTGCAGTAGTTTCTGAAATATCGTGGTCACCGTTTCGAAAAATGGTGTTTCGAGAAAAACGCGTTTGAAAGTTCGCGCATGTGATTTATACTAAAAATTTCATCTCACCGTCTATCTGCTATGCCTGGACCATACAATAGGCCTTCTTCTTGGAAGTCACGCAGAGCTGCTCCGTCTCCCCTTTTCGCGATTCGCGCCTGTTTTACAACATCACTCGTGCGCCTTTCTGAACGGTCGATCCGAGAGCTATCACGCTATTGAACATATCCTTTAGCTTGTGGGCCGATTTTCACTCCCATGGTTTCCAAGGTCTTCAGGATAGATTTGAATCCTTCGTTGAAGATTATGACAGCGAGAAACGTGGCGATTTCAACCACTTTTGGCCCAGAATGGAGGTGCTTCGGAGCAAAAGTCCAAATTAACGAATTGAGCGACTCGTTATTATTTTGAGTTTCCGCTCCCAGGCATCTGCTTAACAATTCTTCTTTGGATAAATCCTCATAAATTGGCTTTATAACTTTTTGAACTGCTTCAGAAAGAGGCGGTTTCCCAGGTAGGAATTGACGATGAAAAAAGGGGTCGCCAAGCTCTGAAACAAGGCTCACATTTTTTTATTCGGGCTGAGCACCAGCCTGATTTCAGGCCTAGCTGAACCTCTGAATGATAACGCGGTTTCAGGCTGTTGCACACAGGCTTGACCAAAGGCTGGTAGAAAAGCCTGTACTAAGCCTGAAACGACGAAACAACAAGGTTCAAAACGAGCCTTAATGAAGCCTTCACGAGCATTTATGACCAGGCTTATCCCAAACTCTTCTCGAGGCTATATGAGGCCTGTTTTTTAGTTTTCTATATTCTACATTGGGATAAATTTCATAAATTTGTAAAGAATTCATTTTATTTATTATATATATTTATTATTCATTATATTATTTGTTATAAAATATATATAAAATATTTTAAACACAATACTTTATTTTATTTATTGTTTATGGGACACGTAATACACAGAGTGTACGCAAACCCCAGATAGTGAGTATATACGAAATGTGTATGTGACGAGAAAAAAACTTTTTCGTGAACCTCATAAATATCGATAAGAGAATATGTTTAAATATTCTGAGCTGCCTCCTTCGCTTTCGTTTTTCGTGCCTTCGCACCCGAAAAATTTATTGCTATTTTTTTTTCCATGAAAGTACAGAAAAAATATAATTTAAAATTTATTTTATTTTATCACAACCTGAAACAAGGCTGCATCCAGCCTTGATTTTTTAGCGTTAAAATTCACTGGCTGAATAAAGCTTGAAATAACCCTGAGTTTAGGCTAAGCAGCCAGTCTTGATTCCAGGCTGCTCCAAACGATGCAATGAAACCTGGCCCAGGTCTGTCTCACTCAGGCTCGGTGAAACAAGGCTCACACAAGTTTGTTTCCATCGTCAGCCTTTTGATTCTCTACCTGGGTTGTTGTGTTTGAATTGCTCAGCCCGGCGCGCGCTCCGTATACCTGCTCCGTTCCAGGGCCGTAAGTTGTGAACCACTTCGAATATCGAAAAATCCTTTGGCACACATTTTCTACACATGTTGTAGATGTGATTTATGAAGAAAAAAAATCGATTTTTTCGACCCGAGAAACTAGAGGACCGCCTTAATACTACGCTTCTAAAAAAAAATGTCATTAAATAACAAAAAGTATTGAATGGAAGATGAAAATTGGAATTATGATATAGTAATAATGAAGAAATTTCAATTTTAACCTACGATATGGCACGTAAACTGATACAAATAATACATTTTATTCGGCATATTGTGACTTTTTGTAGTATTCAAAAAATATTTTGCCCACGTGATTGGAGCAGTTAGTTTCCAGTATTCTACAAAAAGCACGGTATAAAGAGTCACATTTTACTAATAACTTGGTAATATTTTTCGCCATACGCCGAAGATTTATGCTATGCGTATAGTGAAATCCATATGAAAATATAACTCTCGCCTATGCGAGAATAGTTTCAAATGTAATATGCACGCATCATTTTTACTATACGGTGTGAGAATCATTTTTACACTTCCACAACAACAAGTCTTAGAATTCCGAACTGGCAGTAAACTGCTATACTTTTCTAGCACTGAATATTCGAATTCTGGCAACCAGTGTTAGAATTTCAGGCCGTATTTTTCTCCGTGTGGTTGTAACTGTCTCGGCGGTTGTTTTCCTATCTCCGCATTGTTCCGCATTGGCTTTGTAGATGGTGGCAGTTAAAGGTTGCGCAGTAGCAAAATTTCCGCGATAAAATGTTTTTGTCTTGTCCGTTGGGAGTAAATGAATTTAGGTTGGCGGTGAATCAGTTTTGAAGGGCAGGGGGAGAAACAACTTTCTATGCTGATACATTGTGTGACGTGACCAGTGCCAACTTATTGTAGCAGAATATTAATAATGTGTACGAACGAATATCGCGAAAATGTTTAAGGGGAGATATGCACCTGGATGGTCGGAAAAATCGATTTTTTGTTGCATTTTCTTGAAGTTTGAGGTCTCCAGAATATCTGGTGAAAACGGCAAGTTAATATTTCGATAAATAAGCCAGTTACAGCCGAGAAAGTGAAACGTGTTTTGCGGCGCCGAGCCGACAGGCTTTTCAAATCGGTACCCAAAATTTCTCGAAAACCAATGAACCGATTGCCTTGAGGTTTTTTGTGGTTATTCTATACACCATTATCTAGTACTTGTCATAGGATTTTTTTTCCATTGCTCAGTTTTTGTTTTATAGGCAAAATAATAACTAATTTTCGCCCAAAAATCACTATTTATGTTCAAACGACCGCCATTTTGTCGTAAATCGATATTTTCAAAATCGGCTATGACAAGTACTAGATTATAGTATCTAATTTAATAATCTTTTTGGTTTTTTTTTCAGATGATTTTTTAAGAAACGCCAGCGGGTACCGTATACGCAGATTTTTTTACGACGCTCCAAGAATCATACAATATCCTTGTATATTTTTAAATAAAGAAAATTAAACATATTTTTGAATGTATTTATATACTTTTAGATCATTAAAACTCCAATCCGAAATTTCAAATGGTTTTCCTTGAAAAAATTTACAAAAATGACCTTTTTTCCGGCTCCTAGATGTATATCTCCCTTTAGAAGGGCGGCTTGTCGTTACGAGTTTGTGATGTAATTGTCGTTTCGTATGAAGACCTACTCATCTCCGTGATGGAGCAAATGCAATTTATAGCTCTTGGCATTGCCGCAAATGTCATCACGAATGACATTGAAGCGGTTTCGATCCTGACGATTTTGGGTTACAACGCTCAATCGTTCTACGTCTTCTCTTCCCATCAGTTCGAGATTGATGGCCGCCAACTTTCGAGTGCAAGAAAATCGATTAACTTCTTTACTACGAATTCCAACCAGAAGAAGTCAATATAATATATACCTTTTGCGTTGTCAGCTTCACAATGGCCAGATAGAAAGCGCGCGGGAAAATAAATCCATCAAGTCGAAGAATTCCCATTAGTTCCGTTGATTCCCATGCACATCTCAAAGAACAAAAGAGGGATACGAGACGATCATAGGGATCGAAGAATTGAATGCCCTTTGTGGGCTGTCATGTTCGTAAATATTGATGCTCGTCAAACGATTTTATACAAAGCAGGATTATACTTTCAAATTTCAGAGCTCCAGTGCAATTTGGGAATTTTCAAATTTCGCATGGAAGACGAGGACTTGAATAAAAATGTTCGTGCCCATAAGCACGATATGAATCGTTCGATATATTTTCGCTTGTCGCTGGGAGAATTATGGTACCAGCGTTTGGACGTGGACCAAAGGTCGAACAGCCTATGGCTATTCATGTGCCGGGTGTCCCGTTGTTAATGCACCCAACTGATATGCAGCGAAACGAAAGTCTTCGAAAGAATTATTCGTATAAACATTTTATGATTTTCACAAGGATATTCCATGTACAGTGGGTAAAAAAAGTTGTTTTATAAGTCGTCTGTTTTCAAATTATCCTTCGAAAAAAAAATAAAATGCTTTGTGAAGTTTCTGTGTTCGATAGATTATTCTAAATATACATGGTATTTGTTTCGTGTGAGATGTACAAATACTTTTTTTTACCCACTGTAAAAGTATTTATAAAAAAAACGAAAATTCTCATTTCGCCTGCGAGATCTCACCGTAAGGTTAGTTTATTAAGGAGGTCCTCTAGTTTCTCGGGTCGAAAAAATCGATTTTTTTTTTCATAAATCACATCTACAACATGTGTAGAAAATGTGTGCGAAAGGATTTTTCGATATTCGAAGTGGTTCACCAGTCACGGCCCTGGAACGGAGCAGGTATACGGAGCAGGTATACTTTCAAACGCGTTTTTCTCGAAACACCATTTTTCGAAACGGTGACCACGATATTTCAGAAACTACTGCACCGATCTTGTTAAAATTTATACAGCATCTTTAATATGTTATAAGCCAGCGATTGAACTAGGATTATCATGATTGCTTCGATAGTTTTTTTTGTACGAGCAAAAAACTTAAGAAAAAATGAGTAAAAAATAGAATGTAATTTTCCAAAGGGTATAAAAAAGTCAATTTTTGTAATTTAGAATTCACTCTAGTTCAATCGCTAGTCTTAAATATCAAGATTAAAATGCCGTTTGGTTTTTTGATTTCAGATAAGCAGAACAGCCGCAATCTTGGTCACTGTCAAGCACCTCTTTTACTTGACGTCTTCCTGTCGGCCACTATAACTTTTATTCTATTATATATTTTGACTTCAAAAAATTTATAAAGCTTATTTAAATGTTAATAAAGATTATGCGAAAACAATGAGATTGATTATTTCGATGCTTTGCCCGTAAAAAATTATTGAAAAAGCCGTAAAAAAACAGCCGAGAAATTAGAGGACCGCCTTAAGTCCGAGCAGAGCAGTTTTCAGTTTCCTATGATTATTTCAATCACAATCAATTAAGGGGGGAGATAGCTTTAGGCGAGGAAAAAATGCTGATTCTTATGGTATTTTTGAAAGGAAAAATTTTGTTCACCATTTTTGAGACTCAGGGTATGTTTTATTACTACTTTTGGCTGTTAAATGGTATTTGTTTTCTAATCATCGTTAAAAATGGTGGAGGTCTTTTAAACTGCATTTTCAAATTGGCGTCACGTATAGCTAAAAAACTAATCGACCGATTCTGGTGAATTTTCGTATAAATCGTTCTAATCTTATTGTCTAAGACGTGACGCTAAAGGTTCTACAAAATTAAAGAATTTTTTTTTTATTGCAACATGTAGCCTCTTTTCGGAAAATTCAATCTCTTTGTTTCAAAGCCCACCATTTTATTGATTTTCAACATTTCTCACTTTTTCTTGGTTCATATTCTGCGTACGGGCGTTAATGAAAGAAAAATCTTCGTTGTATGTTTTTCAAAATAATCCCGCCGACACTATGTCCTTAAGTCTAAAAAATAGTGAAGAAATCTTTCCTTAAAAAAATCATGAAATTCAGGAATTTTTTTGTCGCCTAAAGATATCACCCCCCTTACACTGAGAAAAAAAAATGATTGATCCAATGTGATTAGTGCTATTGAATGAAATTTCGTTGATTCAATAGTAAAATTGTTGGTGTAAATAATTTGATTTATTAGTCCCAACAAAATGCTATTGACTTTAATAATACGACAAAATTTAAAGTTTTTTTAAAATTCACATAGATACATTGGTAGCCGAAAACAATATATTATTGAATCTATGTAAACAATTATCGCGAATAATTTATATAGTTTTGAATGCATTTTCTGCAACGAACAAAAAAAGCGTTTCAATACATAACATAAATATTGTTCATTCGAGTACACAAGAAATATTTAATTTCGCTCGTTCGATTCAGATACAATTTCTATTGAGTAAATGTATTATTTCATTGTCTTCATCACATCCGATATTGATTTTCGCGTACATTATTCGTTAAAATATTAGGATTTTATTTTGATTAAAAGGTATTAAGCAAATGTCTGAATTGGTTAAAAAATTATGCGAAAATAAAACTTGCCTCTCGCGCATACACGAAGTGATTAAATCGTAGTAGGTTTTATTCAATTTTTTTATACAATCGCGTTAAATGAAAACTATGTGTACTTGTTTTTGTGAAATATCTAAGTAAAATACATCTATGTTCATTAAAATGATATATTTGAGGTAAAAAAATATGCTATTGATATGACACGTGTATAATTGAACTGAATACATTACTGCAATCGAGACAATATTTATTTTCTTTGGTTGAAAAAATTCTGTTTTACTCTTCCATATCGTTTGGTGCGACGCGATAGATTTGACGTACCAAGCTACATTTGTTTAGAATTATTTCGATGACACGTAACTGTGGATGCAAAAAATTGTATCGACAGACTAAACAGAACAATAAGATACTTAATTATTTTCGAACCACTGCGTGTTCAGTCAACATTTGTTTATATTAAAGTTCTCCGTTTTTTAAGATACATATCAAAGGTGTACGAGCACAGTAGATGAGCGAGAGTTTCCCTATAAAGATCTTCAACATACTAAAAATCTTAATTATCTATCGACCCGAATGATGCCGGACATTGCAGAGCGCCACCGAAATTATAGGTGCGAGGAAACCCGTAGTTCTCGGAGTAACCGCTAGAAGCCGCATGCGCGCTCGTTTCTCGTAATCGTAACGCGACCCGAGAATCTAGTTAGGGGGTTACGTGGGTTTCGAAGCCAAAAAAGCATATTTCCTCTATTTAAAAAAATGTAATATATACATTATTTTATTTACAATGTTAAGCACAGAAAAGAGCAACATTTCAACAATATTTAAAAAAGTATGCAACCATAAATTTTGGAAATTCAGCCGGTGTGATTAAACATTGACCAATGATTGAACGAAGGTTTTCGATTACAAATACTTTTACCAGGCTATACGTAGTGTAAATTGTGCCAAAAATTGAACTATTTTGCATACAACTCTCCCAAAAATTCAAATTTCAATTTTTTTGAAAATCCTTCGTTCAATCACGAGCTATACTTATCTACTAACAGAAAAAAATGTGTTTTCTAACTTCAGATAAAGCTATCATGAGTGATCCTGGCCACCACGGGGACACTTTTTTTAGGGGTCTCCGGAAGCCAGGTCCCACCGGCTGAATTTCCCAAAAAAATTTAAAAATATTGTTGAAATGTTTCTCTTTTATGTGTTCAACATTTGAAATAAAATAATTTATATATTATATTTTTTTTAATAGAGAAAACATGCTGTTTTTTCTTCGAAACCCACGTAACCCCTTAAGCGCCGGAGAAACTCTGCACAGTATCGCTTCTCGGCCTATGGCTAAGATCAAAGTGTAGTATGATCATTCTTATGACCCCTTTATATTTAAGATTAAAGAAAAAATTTAATTCGTTTTTTAAACAAAACAAATTGGACCAAACATTTTACTGTGACAATCCCATCCTATTCCAAAGAACTGCATGCGAACTTCTTTCAAATGTTTTCAGCAATTCCCGTGGGTGTACGTTTATTTGGACCAACAATCAAGAAATGTTTGCAAGTGCACATAGAATCACATTAAAAACATGACTTCTCGAATTCCCAAGTATATTCTTTTGATTACAGTGAACATTTATTTAATCGAACATTATATATTTTTTTACTAGAGACTAAATGCGTTGCTACAGATGACACCTGTACTTTGTGGCAAAAAAATACCATTATTTCGAATCCATATTGTTAATTTTTCAATCATGATATGCACTCGTCTCTATCTCATGCGACTACTTTCGATATTGTACGGAGTACGAAAATGTTACGCCTAATGGCATATTCGTTTCGATAAAGTAAAGGAATAATACATTCTATTTATTATTTTTGAGTACAAAATAAAAAAAAATGTCGTAGAAAATGCTTAATTATTTTATCCATACACCTACAGATTGTATATAGAATGATCTTAATAAATTATCATTTCATTGTAAGGATAATGGAGATATTGAGAGAACAAAAGAGTTTTTCAAATAAAATAATGTGTTATTAAAATCAATCACATTTCCCAATATTTTATAGTATTGTAAAAATGTCATATATCAGTGGCACTCCGTGTTCAGACATTTATTTGGGTCAACCAATGTATTTTTTTTATTCAATTGGTTCCTTCTGTCTCAGTGTAGTTTATCTTTATTTTCGCGCTACTTGGGATACCATGGACTGGCGGAAAATAGTCCGAAAGGTGAATTCAAATATTGAAATAAAAGGTGAAAAACAAGCCGATAGGTATTGGAGATAAAACGAGTAATTTAGGTAGAGAGGAGATTTATAAACCAATACGTGAGAGCCACACTTCACCGGAGAGATTAGAGTTCGGAGAAGAATCTTGTGGCCTGATCCGATGGCCACGTCATCCGTCAAAGCGGACGGTAACGCTGTGGATGATCGTACGTTGTCGGGATTGACGCAAGCGGCCAATCGCACATGTTATAGGTGGGTAGACGTGTTTTCGAGATTACAGGGACGGCGAAAGGCGCTGTAACGCTCAAACAACTTGGTTGACCACGTCACCCTAAACTTCGAGTGATTTCTGCACAAGGAAATTGTGCGGTAGTGTGTCACCTCGAATTGGCTGCACGAAACGTTTGGGCTTCAAGGGCGTGAGTTGCAACCGATAAGAGACCTTAGAGACGTATATAGATATGAGCAGGGAAGCTGAGTTAAATTCAACTGGTTGTGATAGACCGATAATTTTGAAGATAACTCGAGAAAGTTGATTCCAGGATTGCGTCAAAGTGTTGGATGGTATCATTTCGAAGGTTCATACGGAAAAGAACCCCAAATGCCATGATTCCTTTTTTTAAAGAGGCCTTTCAACTACGTTCCTATAGTAGAGTTGTTTGGAGTAACAGGACTCGAGATGGTACAAAGAATTAAGGCGTTACCCCCACTTGCAGCGCAAAAAAGGCCTTTTTCATGAATTTTTTAAAAGAAAACTACAAAACTTTTTTAATCGATCAATATACCATCTTAAAGAACACATCTTGAAGAACTTTCAGTAATTTTTTTATTGAAAAATATTACATTGTTTAGTGGCAAATGGCCGTCAATGAAATAATGTTTTTGTATACACGGTTTGCGGTGACCAACATTGCGGCGAAGTGGATCATCTGAAGAAAAAAATGCGGATGGATTTAGTCAAATATAAGTATAAACTAGTCTTTAATCGAAGGATTTTAAAAAATATTCATTTTTCACAAAATGGCGGACAGTCAAAGTTAATGGTTCGATTTTAACGAAAAAAACGGCTGTTTTTTGGCTATAAAACGGCCATTTTTTTCGAAAAAAAAAATCGAACGATTAAAGACTACATTTTTATGTATTAAATTAGCCTGCAAAATTTCAAGAAGATCGGTTCATTAGTGTTCGAGTAATCTTGGTCACCGACTTCAGAAATGCCATTTTGAGAAAAACGCGTTTAAAGTTTCTCTTTCAACGCTCTTTCAACGCGGATTCTTCTCTTTCAACGCTCATATCTCAGTCAATTTTGTTCGGATCGACTTGAAATTTTCGGGACATATTCTCAGATACTTATACTTAAAAAAAATGCAATAAAAAAATCGCAAGTGGGGGTAACCCCTTAAACAAACATCCTGAATTTGAGTATAAACGTGTGATAATAATTGCTCGAACTACTATTGTGCCAGATTAAATACGGCTAATGAAAGTGAATTGATCAAATTTATTAAACATTTGAATAGTTGAGCGCCCCAAGCTTTTATTTATAGTCACACATAGGTGACTTGGGAAAAAAATGTCTATTTTTTTATGCATTGAATAAAAGCTTGTTTTTTTTAAATGGATTTGACGGATGAACGCAAACTAACCGTTGTAAACATTTAGAAAAAAAAACCCTCCATCTTGTCTATCGTAAACCATATATATGTAATATTGAATCATCATGGTTTGACGAAAGATTACGAATCTTGGCTGCCGAATGAAGAGCATTGCTGTAAACCTCAATGTCCGCGAAATTGCCATATTTCAGAAACACTTAATATCAATTAATGGTAATATTGAATAATCTCGTGACATAAATATTTATAAATAGGCATAATTATAAATTACTCAAAATTTCATTCTGCGTTGTAGAAAACATACGCTGACGCACTTTATTCATAATAATCATCAACAATGTTATACTTTTCACAGAAGTTTTTCTTATTTACGTAATAAAAATATAAAAATGCTTAATATTGCCGTTTAATTATACATTTTATAAAAAATTAGAATCTACAGAATAAATCTATACCTGGTAAGCATTTTTTCGGAGATTTATCGAAAAAAAATCAAAAACTGTCACTATACTCAACTGGACCGCTTCAATCTCTTTCAGAGAAGAAACTGCATGTTTCAGCCGAGGGTAGCCAAACCGAAAATGGAATGAGGCTAAGAAGTTATCTATCTTTAGACTCGATAAGTACACCTATACTGCGGAGGAATAATTTGTTTAAAATAACTAAATGCGGTACACATGACCCAGCTTCTTTCAAACGAATGCACATATATTAAAATATTTGTTACACTCGCAGAGACTTATATTTAAAACATACGTCTCATTTGAGATAAACTTTCCATTCGAGGTTCATTTCGAATGAATCATTAATTCAAGCCACATGAATGTGTCAGCAGAGTATTTATTCATCTTCCGAATGATACTTGCGATTAAAACAGATGCTCAGTGGACGAAGACAAAGTCTCTTCGTCACATTTTGTACGGGGATGTCGTGTTGGGTAGTGGTCATATTATGAATAACTTCGAAAGGTAACCTTGATTACTTTTCATAAAAATTCCGTTACTGATTTGAATGTTTAGCTGTCATTTCAGATTCACATTTTTAGGGTGCCAGACACGTTTTATTCGAAAACTAAAAGCAAAAATGATCTTGGAAAATATTTGGAAACGATTTCATCTTGGTTAGGGTGGAGGAGTTTTTGGTAACGAGTTGTAGATGATAAAACGACCCCCAGATAGACAGTCATGATGATCACACTGTGCATACAATTGTTGAAGCAAATTTTACAGCATATTGACTACATGTGGTGATGCAAAGCCATAAACTCATTTAGTATCATGAATGTACAAAACATTTTGATCTCAACATGTCGTTTACAAATGCATACTACGTTTGGAGAACGTCGAACTCGTATTGCTGTGTCCAAGTGTCCGCAATTAATAACGGCAAATTTTACGTCATATTGAAGTCATGTGTAGACATTTTGGCGTGTATTCACCATGATAGCATTAATTGTTCTCATGAATTGTACTTAACATGAACGCAATTTTATTTACGTTGATGAAGACATTCCATGAGCTTTTAAATTAAATTAACGGCTTAAATTTGCCGTTTTGAAATGCATCATCCGTTGACTACAAGATGAACACATAAGGTGGAACATTTGAATTTTACAATGAATATTTGCAGATTTGCGTAATATGGAAGTCATCCAATGACTTTTGTTGGTGAATTCACTGGTATAGCACTGGTAGCCAGGGTTGCCAGATTTGGCGGTTTTGCGCCAAATTGGCAATTTTTCAAACTGTTTGCGCCGCAAAATTCTAATTGGCGACTTGGCCAAACCGCCAAATCTGGCAACCCTGCTGGTAGCAGACATGCCGCGCAAGCAATATGACGGCGACAGCATGTTTCTCAGTGATACATTCCATGACGGCGATATGCATATTGATAAAAATCAAGAATGATAAAAATAGGCAAAGAAACAAAGGAAGTTTACACAAGTGTTAGAATGGCTAAGTAGGTAGCGCGCTCAGCTCTAGAATTGGAAGACGTAGGTTCAAATCCTTAGGGTAGGTAAACACTTAAACGAGGCAGGATACACCGAGAAAAAAGTCCATGGTATTAACAACAAACGCCCATGGTAAAGAGGGGATACCCAAATAGGGTTTTACAATCGGCACAGTAATGGCCCACGACTGGTTGCCAGAGAACGAACGATGGCGCGGTAATGGCTATGTAAACGGGCCAGATCCGTACCATGCATGGTTGGTAATGGTAAACCATGAATGGCTGCTAAGACTTGGCCAACTATCATACGCCCATATTGGCCCAGCAACGACTGCCGGATCTTCTGCCGGAAATGAAAAACAAAAAATTGACAAATTATGAATATAAAAATTCTAGTAGTATCTTTTTTGTTTTCTTATACTTTGATAATTTGATAATTTCATTCGTGACATTAAAGTTTACCGACAATTTTTTTGGACCATTCACGCTGTAAAAATAACTCGCTCGTTTTGGGTGAAGTTCCGAAAAGCATACTCCTCTGATCGAGCTGAAATTTCACACCGAACTTCCTCTCATTATCCTAAGAGAAACAGTTAACGGATTTTTGACGACTAGCAATAGTTTTTGATATATCGCATTGTAAAGTTTATTATTTCACGCCATACGAGTATATCTATATATCCGATAGATACCCCCCACTCCTCCGGCCGCGCTGCTTCCTGGCAAACAGTGCTCGCCCGTATGTGCATATCACTTGCCATGTAGGATGGGTTTATTTGGGTTTATTTAATATAGTACAAGCGCAGTACAATAAATAACTTTCAATATACGATATATCGAAAACTATTGCTAGTCGCCAATATCCTTTTAAAGGTTCTCTTAAAATATTGAAAAGAAGGTCGGTGCAAAATTTCAGCTTCATCAGTGGGATACGCTTTTCGAAAACTCATCCCTTGTTTTTACGTGTTACAGTTTAACGACCTGCATTTGCAAAACACCCCAAAACGAACCATCAATGGCTGAAATAGATCTGGCAAGCCGTTCATCCGCCTACGATACCCCAATGCTGATCGCCATATTATCGGTGCCATGGTATTGGTCCACCAATGGCTGGCATAGATCTGGCAAGCCTTTAATCCGCCTACAGTACCCCAATGCTGGTCGACGAATTATTGGCCGATTATCAGCAAACCGTTTAATGGCTGAATGCTGGCATTTTTGTTACGACAGGCGACCCTATATGGGTAGTACAATTCGTTATAGTTTATTAACACCGCAATCATAATATGGTTAACACGACTACACTGTAAAAAATGATATGAAATTTACAATACATTTGAGATACAAAGGAATTGAATTTTACGAACTCAGTAGATGAAATTAAATTTAGTACACTTGTACCGTAAATTTAAAACAGGAACATGAAATGCTAACGTGGATATAGAATTTAATAGATGCAACATGGAATTTCAAAGACAAGTTTGTAAATTTGTGGGAAATGTATTGTATTAACCCGTGTCTTCAATTGAAAATTACTACAGATGTATAATAAATCAACTATAAAAAACAGAGTATTGAAAATACAAAACAAGTTTGAAATTTATTTACGGCTGCCTGACAAATATAATACATGTAGAACTGAATTGGAATTGGAAAGTATCGTGATTGTACCCCTATCTGATATTATTTCTCATCGACGCTGAGTTAAATATAAAACAAATCTTTAGGAATATCGATGATATACTTCTCGGAATAAGACCATCCAGTACATGAATACTGTGATTCGATTCAGAAATTTCCAAGACAAAAGCCACTTAGAATAACAATTGTTTGTTAAAAACAAATCACAGGTAAGTTGAATCCAATGTGTTCGTATATTAATATTGAAGAAACATTTTATGATTTTCATAATTGTTGACCTGGACGATATCTCAAAATCACATGAATTTCAAATACATGCGTGCAGTGGACAGAGATGGGCGCGCGGTCGGTGTGCGGGCTCGGCGGACACTGAAGTTTAAGCAGCATTGGAGGCGGCCAATACTTGGAGCGGTGACCGTTTGCCCGTGCACTGGTTTGCGCGTCAACCTCTGAGTGGGAAACAGTTTGTCTGAGTTTCTGATGGTAATACAGCTGAAACTCAGCCAAATATGGCCGCCTGTATCGGCCCAGGTAACGCAGTTTCCCTGGGCCCTCGTGCAAATGCGATACAGTAGTGAATTAGGAAGCGTGGATGCGGTCAAATACTCTGGTGGGGGGGGGGGGGGGGGGCTCTGGAAGGAATGTAGGGACTCTGGAAGGATTGTGAATGATCGAAGGAATAAAAAAGAGGATGATAAAAGGAGAAGGCCCCGTGCCTCTGAGGAATACATATATAAAGAAAAAAAATACATACGTGCAGTGATTTCACTGCATTTAAATTTTATTATTCAAGTATTCAATATTAATTATGGGATAAAGCTGCGAAAAAATCATATACGCAAGTATCACGAAAGCATCATACAGTATATGAATTGAGTGGTCTTAATTTGATAATTTTTACATAAAAACGTATTGCAATTATCAATTTCTGAAATAAACTTAATACCTAGGATCAGTAATTTCAATACACACCCGTATATTGATATTAGCAAATGGTTCTTGAATTTAATATACACTTGTATATTGATATCAGCAAATGGTTCTTGATTTCAATATACTTGGATGTGATTATCTCTTTACACGTGCATTATTTTTCAAACGCACAAGTATATTAATATTACGGAACTACACTTTCATTTTTAAAATAACCTGTTTTGGATTTTCAAAATCGTATCTGAAATTTCACAAGCGGTATCCGCATAAAAACTTCCTACACTTGTATATTAATTTTTATACAGAAATTTTTTACAGTGTATAAGCGAAAAGTATGCCTAAAGATGCGATTTGGGTGGCGTCTTTGACTATCTATTATCCCTGAAATTATTATTTACTATTGTAAAAGGCTCGACAATATAGATATGGTTAATTCAGTGCTATAACAAAATCCGCGTACAGATGCTAATGTTATATACTGTAAGTTAAGTTTTGTTCAGTCAAACCTCTACTATTCTTTTCAAGTTTGTGCAATTCATATGGTTAACATTAAAGTTTTTCGAGTATAATTTGTTCGAAGACCTTATGAAAAGTGACTATTCGAAAAAAAATACAGTGAAGTTTACTTATAGCGAACACGTAAACCATTTGCAGTTCGAGCAACCGCAATAGTTTTAAGAACTGCGCATGTTTCGCAAACTGTTACGTAGTATGTTTGTTGCATTGCAAAAACAGGATATCAGTTCAACACTTCTTCTTGTAGTGCACCTCCTGTTCTTGTAGGGCACACATTACTATGCATTTACCAGTTCGTGTCATATAATATGGTATAAATCAGTATTATATGGTACAAAACTATTGCGAAGCGCCAAAAATCCATTTAAACAGTGACTTATGTAGAAAAAAAAAGATTCGTGCAAAATTTCACCTAAATCGCAGGTAACGGCTAGTCGGAAGTACAGGCGAAATTACTTTTGTCTCTTATGCCATATCTGTGCTAAAGATGCCAATAGTACTCGGTAGCGTAGTGGCAGCGTGCGTATGATAGGCAGACGGTAAGCAGAAAGGTTCTAGGTTCGATCCCGATTAGGCGAAATATTTTCTTCCAAATAAATCATTACAAGAGGTCAGGGAATGGCGAATTATAATAAAATAATCATCGAGGTCAGACCTCTCAGTTGCGTATTTTATTTTATTTTGGATTTATGAAATATTCGATGCATTTAGTAGACGGGCATTGATGCCTTGGGCCAACGCATATAGCAGGTCGTATCTTATAATATGGTACAAATTACTATAAACATCGTTGCAAATCACGACAAATTTCATGATTTATTCATTCCCAAATTTTCAAACGCGTTTTTCTCAAAACCACGTTTTTCAAATCGGTACCCAAAATTTCTCGAAAACCAATGAACCGATTGCCTTGAGGTTTTTTGTGGTTATTCTATACACCATTATCTAGTACTTGTCATATGATTTTTCCCGTTACTTAGTTTTTGTTTTATGGGCAAAATAATAACTAATTTTTGGTCCAAAAATCACTATTTATGTTC
This sequence comes from Ophion ellenae, assembly GCA_963210295.1. Lineage (NCBI taxonomy): Eukaryota > Metazoa > Arthropoda > Insecta > Hymenoptera > Ichneumonidae > Ophion > Ophion ellenae. Next base: position 24,705,327 of record OY723389.1, on the reverse strand, counting down.
AAACGTCCGCAATTGTGTAATAAATCGATATTTTCAAAATCGGCTATAAAAAGTACTAGATTATGGTATCTAATTTAATAATCTTTTTTTTCAGATGATTTTTGAAGAAACGCCAGTGGGTTCTGTATAAACAGATTTTTTTACGACACTCCAAGGATCATACAATATCCTTGTATATTTTTGAATAAAGAAAATTAAACATATTTTTGAATGTATATACTTTTAGATAATTAAAACCCCAATCCGAAATTTCAAATAGTTTTCCTTGAAAAAATTCACAAAAATGACCTTTTTCCGGCTCCTAGGTGTATATCTCCCCTTAATTCACTATTAGAATCTTGAGGAAGTACATTTTTGATAGCATCAGGGAATATCCATTTTATGAAAACCTACTATATTGTGGAGAATTGGCGAATAAACGTATGTTTGTAAGATTGGTGGTTGCACTTAACATATGTGCATAATCCATGCAACTGCTAAAATATCAATAAGCAGTACTTTACTTTTGGCAGTAGCTATGGCTATAAAATATTATTGTCGCCTCAGGGAAATATAGAATATAGTTAAGATATGGTTGAAAACACCATGCATTTCTCTCAGCGTACGTTTTAATCCAATTACCATATAGGCAGGAGCATAAAGCATATGGAAACAAAAAATACTACCAGATTTTTTTCATGAAAATGTTTTGGATTTTTAATTTTTTACGCCGTGACACTCATATGAGCTCCATATGAGCAGAACATAGTTACGTCATGCCATGCCGCCAATATGAGCTTCATAGGAGCACTGAAATTTCTTCACCCCGTGACAACCATATGAGCAACCGTGACCCATATGCACTTACTTATTGTTGCATATTCATGAGCCGATTTTGCTAGTGAATTCACCCCATGCATACTCGCGTGAGAACAACTTAAATACAAGGAACATCCCTCTGGTGACACCCTTCGATTTTGTTGAAATTTGGATATGTTATAAAGCACCGAAAAGTAAGCGATACGAATTTTTTTGATCGGCGGAAAAACGGTTTTATGGGGTGAAACGAACCCTCGAAAATAGGGGTGTTTCTCATTTTTCGTCGATAACGTTATCGTTTTCATTTCCAATGTATAGTGCACAAAAAAATAAACATTGTTGCAATTTGAAATTTTTTAATATGTCGTACCGTTAAAACGTTATCAACGAAAAACATCCCCATTTTTGAGGGTGCGTTTCAGCCCTCAAAAACGGTCTTTCCGCCGATAAAAAAAACACCGATAAATAAAATATCCAAATTTCAACAAAATCGAAGGGTGTCACCTGAGGGATGTTCCTCGTTAGCATCAATTGGATTTGTTATTGCGAATCATCGCGTGATGCAAATATGACTTGAAGGGGAGCACTCAAAAGGGACACATAGCCGTGTGATTTTCCATGCCTTATGGAAGACCTACATATGACGCCAATATGAGCTACATGTGTCTATCTGGGTGGAGGCACGAGTCGCGCATCGTTTCTTCGTATTTTTCAGAATTCGAGCATGGGTTTATTTTTCAGTCCAGGACTGGAGCTATATTTGAATAAGATCCTGCTGCTTTGGTGAAAATCGCGATCCAAACGACAAGGAAGCGATGTGTGGCTGATCGGCGTAGTTCGCTCATATTTTGGGATGTTGAGGGCGCGTAAAGTATTCCCATGGAAAATGGAGCAGCGGTGTGTCCCGCGATATTCCACGGTCAGGTTGGAAAAACCTGTCTCTTTCTTGCTGGACGATTTTGTGCCAACGTAGCAAGAACTCGGTCGTCTAAGCTCGATCCAACGTTCCTTCGAGACCGTAAAACTTTACGAGTTTTGTTTTTCCGCCGTGGATCGAGCCTCGGGAAACGCTTCGTGTACATATATCGACGTAGCTTCGTGCTCGAAAAGCATCGCCGGAAGTAGGGTGAGAAGGTGAGGAGGGTGTTGGTACGAAATGAGCGGGGCAGCTCCGAGATACCGGAGGTTTGGGGCGAAGGGCTTATTTCGACTCGCGCATCAACCCGTAAAAGCTGCCGTTCGACCGTTCATCCGCGAAGCACGTTCATCGTTATTTGTTTCATTTAATTTTTTATTAGTTTCGATACGCGTCGATAACTCGCTATAACCTTGTTCACTTCCTCTTGAATTGTGCGGAAACTTTTTCGGTAACCCGCTCTTTCAATGCTCAATGGAAAAACTTTGCAACGAGGATTTCGTAAACAAAAAGCATAATGCAATTGTAGCGCCAGTGGCTGGTTTAGTGATGATCCTCAAAGGAGCTGCTGCCAGTGATTATTTCTCTTCGCTGATTCGCTGCAATTTGTTTTTTCATTTATTTTTAATTACGTTCAGTACCGTAAAACGGGGTTACTTTGAACGGGTTTTGGAAGTTTTTTTGTGGGTAACCTTTTTTTATCATCTCAAAATTCCAACTTTTTTTGCTCCAATAGAACAATGTGTCTTTTGGATATCAAATGTATAAGAAAGTCAAGCCCCGCCACCCTCCCACAATTTTATATATTTTGTTTCAAAAGTGTCAAAGTAACCTCGAGTGTGGGGTTTCTTTGACGAGGCATTGTGAAATGAAACTCATGTCAAAGATTGAGGGTTGCTTTCACATCATTTTGATTTAAAAAATGTAATATTTCCTGCGTTATACAAGGAGTTCAATTTAAAACAACGATCCTTTACAATGAAATTGTCATATTTATTAAGGGAGGGCACCACTGTGACAGGCCGAAAAAAATCCTTTTTACCGATTTGTTTTTGTCCACTGGATTGCTTATTTAGGATTTGAGGAAAAGGTATGTTATCAAGCATACATTGAACTTATTTCGTGTACATTTTAATTTTTTTTATTTACACGAAAATAAAAAAAATGGTTTTCTCAGAACCATTTTTTTGAAATCGGCACGCACCAGAACTCGAACAATTTTCGTCCAATAGATTTGAAATTTTAACTGGAGCCCCTTAGATCGCTTCAACAGTCAAGTATGAGCGCTTTTTTCGATTAATCGAAACTTGTACAAAATATATCACTTTTGATATGAAAATTATGGTCGAAAAAACATACTCTTTTTCAAATTCGTCTCTATTTCTTTTTAAAATTATTTTTCAATTTCCTCACGTACTTGACTGCTAAAACTAATGTAATTAACGAAAATATTTCACTCTTAGTTCTGGGACTAAATTTACGACAGATCTACTGCGTGCCGCGGAGAGGGTTGGCTGAAATCCAGTAGTGCTATAGCGACTCGTGCGCCGTCATTTTGTATTTTTTGACAAATACATTTTTTTTTCACATACTTCAATGTATACCTTATAAAACCTAAAAGTTCTTTCGACCATGTATTTTATTCCTTTCTGTAAAAAAATTCTGAAGAAAACGAGAGAAAATGGACAGTTACAGTGGTGTCCTCCCTTAACGGGTTATACGCAGTTAGAAATTTAAAAAAAAAACGATTTTCTTTTTATCGCATTTTTGGAATGTACAAATATGTAAGTATATTCCCTAAAAATTACAAATCGATCCGGCGAATATTCTCGGAAATACGCATATATTTGTAAGGACGCTCGGAGCGCTACGGAGTAAGCGCGCGAAACTTCAAACGCGTTCTTGTCAAAACGGTGTTTTCAAAGTCGGTGAGCACGATTTCTCAAAAACGGCTAAACCGATCGTTCTGCAATTTTAACACAACCTCGTCAGATATATTCTTCAAGTATTGATCGAAGGAATAAAATTTCCGGGAATTATTTATATTTTTTTTCAGCGGTTTAACGAAAAAAATTTGCTCGAAAATCGAAATTGTTTCTTTCCGGAGCCACCATTTTGTCAAAAATTAAAATTTCGTCTACTCCTTCGATCAATACCTGGATTCATCTATCCCCTAAAATAATCTTTTTGGTTTTTTCATTTTAGATAATCCAAACCGGAGATACTTTGCGCACCGCCGGACATTTTTTTCGGGGACCTCCAGGAGACTTCCTACAGGAGCAATGTTAATGAATATTTTTGAAAATAAAAATGCCAATCTTAAGCTAAAAGATGCCACTACACTGCCTAATACTTTTTGCTTTGCCCAAATGAAATGCTTTTCCAGAAAAAAATCGTGAAAAAACGACTTTTTTTGGCTTTGCAACTGCGTATAACGCCTTAAGGTAGAACGAGCGCGCGCACTTGATTTCTATAGATTTTGTTCAAATTTTAACCAGACATTGTTCATATAAGTATGCATGTTTGAGCGAAAATTCAGAACCGTCGACTATTTAGATTGTGAGATAATGGTTTTTCAAATTTCAACTTTTAACACTGCAAGATCCGCATCGACCGAAAATCAGGTTACATAATTCGTCGCACCATTCTATCCTGTTTATAAATGTTGAGAAAAAATTATGTTTAGATAGTAAACTAGTTAGGGAGAGAGTGAAAAAAGTTTGGATTGCCTTTACTATTCAGTTTTGGTAAAAACGTTCAGTAAAGACATAACAATGCCCCGTAAAAAATATTTGTCCCCTATAATACGAAGACATATGGCAACGCCGCAGAGCAGTATTGATGAATGTTTCGAGAAAAAAATAATAATTATCGTGTATCTAAAGTTAAAAGCTTTTATCATAAAACAATATTCGCGTCATAAATATTAATATTTGATCTTGTTTATGTTATCTTCATTAACGAATAAAAGTGTTGGTTAATTCATAACTAATTAAAAACTTTGTTCGGTTAAAAATTACTGCCAAATAAAAATTTGTGTTGCAGTATTATGTTAAATATGCCGCGCAAACGTAATTGGAAACGTGAAACGATGCGGTGTTGCCATATGTCTTCTTATTATAGGGGACAAATATTTTTGAGGGAAAATCATTCTGTCTAAATTTCAAGGCAGCCCCTGCCATGTTAAAAGTTGCAATTTTAAAACTCATTATCTCCCAATCCGAATAGTCGACTGTTCTGAGATTTCGCTCAAACATGCATAATGATATTAACAATGTCTGGTTGAAATTTCAACAAAATCTATAGAAATCAAGAGCACGCGCTCGGTCTAGCTTAAGGCAACATTTTACACAAAAATATCAATTACCTAGGGTAGTATATAGGCACTTAATGAGTGTCATAATTATCATCGAGATGGAAATCAACTTGAGCGACAGTACAATCAACTTTAGCAACATTACAATAAACTTGAACAACAAATTGTCGTTCAACTTTATTTGAACTTTGTTCAAGTTTACTTGAACTTTTACTTTTATTGTTAACATTTTTTTACTTACTTTTACTGTACAAGTTTACTTGAACAACAAATTGTTCACATTTATTCCCCGCACCCGCCGCCCGTGCCGTATTTTGGCGCGCTGTTAAGGGGGGATTGTCTTTTTTTTTCGCAAAATTTACCGGGAATTTTTGGGAATATTTTTGTGAAGAAAGTATACAACGGAAAACTTGTGAAACTTGGCATATAGTTTTATTGATCTGTTTACTACATACAAAAAAATTTTTAAACAATTTCATCAAAAAATCCGCCTCCCACCCCCCTCGACGCGCGATGGTCCTTTTTTGATGGTGTGCACGATTACAGCCTTCACGTTCATCCTCCAACAAAAACCCAAAAAGCATTTACTTTAGACACATATAGCTATCGTTCGATGAAGGGAAAAAAAATTGACGATTTGGTGACGTTTTGAACTTGAAGTATCGATTTTTCGAAAAAAATTGATCGATTTTTTGTTATAAATAAAAAACTATTAAACGTATTGCTTTTTTGCTTCATCAACCGATAAAAGGATGTCAGCTGAGCATTCTGTCCAAATTTGAAGGCAATCGGTTGAATAGTTTTTGAGAAATCGTGCACACCAGTTGTGAAAAAGCTGTTTCGAGAAAAACGCGTTTAAGGGGGGATTTTTTAATGAAATTGTTTAAAAAAAAATGTTATGTAGTAAACAGATCAATAAAACTATATGCCAAGTTTCACAAGTTTTCCGTTGTATACTTTCTTCACAAAAAAATTCCCAAAAAGCGGTAAATTTTGCTAAAAAAAAGACAATCCCCCCTTAAAGTAGCCCCAAAAACTGTCAAAGTTACCCATCATGTCAAAGTTTTACGTCACCTATCGAAAAGTTCGCCGCGTTCACATCCATCCTGAAATATTTCATGCGTGTATATGTGTTTTTTTTTCTCTAATTGTACCATGTTCCATTTGGGTTTAATGTCATCATTTTGTAGCCATTATTTTCGCTTCGTAGTTCATAATATTGTACCAACAAAAATTCCGAGAAAAACGGTTTTTCCTAGAAGACTATGCAGAACGACGGCTTTTCTTTGGTGTTTGCGAAAATTTCGAATGTCCTCACAAGAAAGTGAGGGAAATGACTTTTCATAAAAGGGGGCATCCTTTAATTACTTGAGGTGATTTTGGCGATTTTTTGACCCCCCCCCTCTCGCCCTGAGGAGATGTCGTGAGATTTTGCTCGACCCCCTCCCCCCACCCGTAATCTCACGTGAGATTTTTCAAAATGCATACGTTCACGGAAAATAAATTGTAGTAGAAGTAACTGCGGTTGTAGTACCATTTACTCCACCATGTAAAGTGGTAGGGAGACTCTCCCTACGTGATAAAAATTATGTGATTACTAAAATTACTAAAATTACGTGATATCCCCCCCCCCCCCCCCCGTGAGATTGGGTGAGATTTCGCTGCCCCCCCCCCCCCCCTAAACGCCTCACGTAATTAATGGACGCCCCCTTAAACTGTTGATCCCCAGAAAAAAATAAGTGCATTCACGTCTGAGAGATGTTTTTATTATTCGCGCACATAACCGTCGGCCACATCTGACGTTTCATAGAACGACATTCGAATGAGTGTATACGACTTTTTGTGACCAGGAGGGGAAAAAAGGCTCAGATTAGCACCAGACGTTTAAAAAATCTCAATGAGATATTATCACTGTTAGACATGTACAGCGTCGGGTTTTAATGAGAACATGGCGCGACGTACAGAATTTTATACAAACTGGGATTGCCCTTCAGGGATTTCCAGATTTGTGGTGCAGTGAATATAATATAAGAATGGATCATTCATTTCTCAAATGAATACACTGCGAAGCCTGAAAAAAACCAAAAGGTCACAAGTTCGAACCCGTCGCCTCCTCCTGTATCTTAACCCTCCGACTGCACACTTCCGCCATGAACCTCTGACTGCATATGGGGTCGATCGGACCCCAGACGTTTTTCAGATCGTTGTATTTCGCTAAATATGGATTCTTTTTGTAGAAACGTTTTGTGTAGTCGATCGTTCTTATTTTATGGCGCAACATTTATTTTATCAGAAAAACAATAATTAGGCCCCCAAACATTCGTTCAAAGTGGGAGATGCATCCAAAATAGTACTTGCACGAAAAAGATGATAATTTTTTTTTAATATAAAAAAAATCCTCTGAGCTTTTTGAAGAAGAATGTTTGTAGATACGAAAAATAGACAGAGTCGACCGGCTTTCCAAAAAGTATATTTAGTCGGAGGTTTGAAATTGAGCATCTTCGGGATAGTAAACATTTTAAAAATTCGACTTTTTTTTACTGCAATTACTTACTATTTGTTTTCCTAGATATAACTAATTATTAAAGGATCGGGTTTATACTCATTTTATCGAGTATATATTTATCTAGTTTATACCAATCTTTATGAAAAAATCTTCAAAATTAACCGAGATATATGACTTGACTTGACGCCGAAAAAAAAATTCTCTTTATTGTCGGATCGATATCTATACAAATGTAGTTATCGTTATGCGTAGCCGTATTTTATTTTGGTTTTCTTTTTACAAAATATCGACAGTTTGGACTTTGTAAAAAATATTTTCAAGGCCCTTTTTGTATTCAAGTAGTCTTCGAAAATAGTAATTATAATTTCTTTGAAAATCGGCTACGTACAATCTTAGTCACTGCGATTACAAAAATGTTAAAAAAAATTAAAAAGCGGTCGATAAGTTTTTGATTATTCGCTAGGACAAGGTCGAAAAAAGTAGTTTCAAGAAAAACGCGTTCAAAGTTTTCGTTCCGTGTTTCTTGATATAAAGTTATGTTTTTTTTTCTAGAATATTGATACTAACATTAAAGTATCAATTCGCGGGCAATCTGACGGTTCTTCGTCTTCATTATAATTCACAAAATAATACGAGCCTGCACTGCATCAATTGTGAACGATGTCACACCTGTACGGACTGAGGGCACTAACCGGTCGCGCTACCTGTTCTCACTAAAGTGTCTGTAACTCCGTTAATTTTCGGACTTGTGAATAAAAATGTTGCCAACATATTTTTCAATATATGTACTTTCAAAAATTATAGAAAACAAATTTTTTTTTTTCAATTTTGCTTGGAGAAAGTGGGAAAGCAACTGTGCAAGTTCTTGCACAGTGACTTCCCCCTTTAACTGACATTTCGTATGGAAAGCAGTCAACATTCCGTGGTAAAATTGCGCGCGATTATTAAATTCAAACCTTAAACATGCAGAAATTTATTTCTGCATGCATATTTCTGGCAGTTCTAAAATCGTGACGTAACGCAAACCTTGACCCCCCCCCTTCCCCACGTACGTGGACCGTAACGCCTGGCCAGACCCCCCCCCCCCCCCCACATTGCGTTACGTAATTGGCGTACGCCCCCCTACTAATTTTCCGTTCGTGAGCATATAGGGTGTCTCTTTGCGAACAGAACGGAAAGGATCTCCGAACAGAACGGATTCTGATCTACGTACCAACCATTTTATTGCAAGTATTTTCCTTCGAGTTTTACATATAACTTCAATCCTCAGTTCGCGTAAATGGCGAAAAATCCGTGCCTCACTCCGTGCATTCGTATAGAGCATCAAGTACCTGTCACCGTACAAATATAGACACATATATCTTCGCGCCGACCGAAAATCTTGTGCAAGTGTTACCGACCACTTGTAGTCCAGTCGAAATAGGATTTCACCTGGAAATAATTCCGGGCTTCGATTTTCTTTTTTTATACTTAGGGGTGGTTGGTAGTGTAAATCTCGTATTTCGGGAAAATCCCCCCGGTGCGTTTGCCGCCATCTTGATTTAAAGAGGGATTTTTTTTGTTTTTCGAATAACTCACTTATTTTCAACCTCAGAGTAAAAATGATGGTATTCAAAGTTGTGGGAAATGTAATTCCCCACAAGTTTGGTAATTATAATTTTTACCCTAGGATCGATATTTATGAGTTAGACTGCTAAAAGGGGTAAACAAGTTTTTTTTACTTATCTCCTTCATTATCAAGTTTATTGTAAAAATAGTAATAGATAATCACATAGGAAATTTTATTTCCTTCAACTTTGGTAATCAATATTTTCGGCCTTATACTTAATTTAGGGGTGAACTTTTTTTAAGTTCAGTTATTTCGTTTATTATCAAGTTTATCGTAAAAACGGTAAGAAGTAATCGGACAGGAAATTTATTTTCTTCAACTTTGGTTAGTACCATTTTTACCCTAGGATCAATATTTTCGGACTTATACTTAATTTAGGGGTAAACTTTTTATTTATGTTCAGTTACTTCGTTTATTATCGAGTTTATCGTAAAAATGGTCATGAATAGTCAGGTAGGGAATTTTATTTCCTTCAATCAGGGCCCTCGGTAAAACGAGCAAAATTGGCATAGGACAACCTACGTGGGGGCCTACATGGGATTAAAATTGGAGGTACGTATCTTATGGAAGGAAACAACATTAGTATGAATTTGACGTAACTTTCAAGTTAAAAGAACTAATCAGGTGTTAAAATCCACAGGTTTCTACCTGCTGGAATGGCTCTTTGCGACGAGAGAACACAGCCAAAGTCGAGGAAATTTGAATTACGTACGGTTGTCCATCACTATTTTTATAATAAATTCAATAATAAATTGAAGGAAAAAAATGAAAAAAATTACACCCCTATTTTAATTATAACTCCTAAAATATTGATCCTAGGGTAAAAATGGTACTAACGAAAGTTGAAGAAAATAAAATTTCCTACCCAATTATTTATTACCATTTTTACGATAAACTTGATAATAAACGAAATAACTGAATATAAAAAAAAAGTTCATCCCTAAATTAAGTATAAGTCTGAAAATATTGATCCGAGAGTAAAAATGCTAATAACCAAAGTTGAAGGAAATAAAATTGCCTACGTGATTATTTTTTACCATTTTTACAATAAACTTGATAATAAACGAGATAATTAACAAAAAAAACGTTTTTTACCCCTATTTGCAGTGTAACTCTATAAATATCGGACTTAGGGTAAAAACTAAAATCACCAAACTTGTGGGGAATTACATTTCCCACAACTTTTGACATGATAATTTTCACTCTTAGGTTGAAAATAAGCGAGTTATTCGAAAAACAGAAAATCCCTCTTTAAATCAAGATGGCGGCAAACGCACCGGGGGAATTTTCCCGAAAATCGAGATTTACACTACCAACCACCGCCCCCTAAGTATAAAAAAAGAAAATCGAAGCCCGGAATTAATTCCAGGTTAACCGAATTTTAGCCCTATCTCGACTGGACTATTGACCAGCGAGCGCATCAGGGTACCAGCGAGGGCCCTTCGTCTTACGAGCGTCAACCGATACTTTTACGAGCGAGCGCACACACGAACAACGAATGCAAGCGAACTGTATAATCCTTTTCTATTTTTGTATCATCTGTATTACTCCTGTCTTTATCAGTTAATTACTTTAACCTGACCCCTAATTTGTAATGAACCAAGAGTCAAGGTTACACAAGTGTCGAATCATTCCATAATACCAAGACATCGCGGCAATTCCTTAATTTTATCTTTTCCTACGCACTACCCCTTTTTACCCTCATCCCGTGCTATCGCGCTAGGCGAAGGCAACAAAGAGGGAAACAAAAGTACTATACTCGCATCCCTTCCGGATGTGACATTTTTATTCATTAAGAGAAGGTGTCAGTTTTTTTTAATTTATTCTGGTGGTTGGTTGTTTCTTTTCTTCTTTGGAATTCTTTGTACTCACTAGATGTTCATTACTGAGAAAGACGAATTAAAAAAAAAAACATTTTGTTGGGTGTTCCGAAACCACTGGGCCATTGTTTACTCAGCGTCGGACTTTACCCGTGAATATCGCAGTCAATTTTTGTCGCATGGCATTAAAGAAAGTTGTTTTTTCTCGATAAGAGACACCCTATATGCCTACGAACGGAAAAATGTATGCAGATTTTTCACATACAGATATGATAATATACATCGCCAATATCTTAAGAATATGCGCACGTTTTTTTCAAGTCAATTTACAAGGTGCATCGTAAAGACTAATAACTCGAGATTCACGACGACTTATAAGGAACATCACTTTGGTGTCTACTTTTGATCCTGTTCCAACTCATGTTTGTGGTAGAGTATTAAAAACTATTCGATACGTATTCTTTTTCATCGATGAAAAAACGGTTTTAAGGAGTGAAACCACCCCTTAGAGTAAAGCAGTCCATCGATTTCTGTAAAACAAAAACGAAAATTCCCCTAATACAAAACGATCGGCAATCGACTATGGGGATGTTGAAAAAATTTAAGCGGCTACATCTACCTAAAGGCCTGAACAAAATGGCAAAATTACGTTTTTTTTTTCTGGAAAACGGTTCGTGAAAAAAACGCATTGTTTAAACACATATATTGAGAGCTTTAACAAAAATCACCAAAAATCCAGAAAAACAACAAAAACGTGGCCGCCGGCAGGTAATGCTGTTTTCAAAGTCGGTGGACATGATATCTCGAGAACCACTTGATGGATTGTTTCCGAATTTACAGGAAATACGATGAGAAACATTTAAAGATCGTTGACGATCTCACTTTTTAAAAATCGATCTTAATTTTTCAATAGTTACGCGAAGATAACGACTTTTTTTCATAGATTTTTTATGCTCGAGGTTTAAATTGTCGCCACTTTGCTTAAAAAAAAATATTACAAAAATCGACAATCGTCAACGACTCGCATTTATTGTTAACTTGAATAATCGCTTCAGTTTTTGGATTTCAGATATACCGTTTGAGCTGGAGAGTGTCCACCGCCAAACGTCGCGAAAAAACTTTCATCTGCCGGCGGCCATGTTTTTGTTGTTTTTCTGTATTTGTTGGTGACTTTTTTCAAAATGGTATCAATCTTTGTACCTGCGTGTTAAAAAAAATGCGTTTCATTTTCACGAACCGCTTCCCAGAACAAAATTCGGCAAGTGGGCCATTTTTTTCAGGCTTCTAGGTAGATAGCCCCTTAAGGATGAACCTCTATTTTTCTTAACGTTCCTTCCTCTCACCTCGTATTTGAAAAGGGGTGCACTGTGATGGGAGAATAAAATTAAAGTTTACGTATTTTGGATTTTTGCCGGATATCAAGCTTGAAGGGGTGCACCACCCCTTATTTGAAGTTTCATATTGCAGTTGTTTTTCTTTTCGATTTAAAATGGGTATGCCGATTCAAAAGATTTCCTCAATTTCCAAATTAATGAATGATATGGAACAATTTGCGAACATCGGTTGACCGACTTTGAAATTCTGCCAAAAATAAAAAAAATTATCGAAGCTCGATTCGTTAAACGGAATTTTAAAGAGAAAACGATGCTGAAGAGAATGCTGCATCGACAATTCACTGAAGCCACTTACTTTTGGCCGAGGTACGACAAAAGATTGGATTTTGTATGAGTCTATATTAATGGACTGTTACCCCGGAAAACGAATTCACCATTAATTATCTCCAAATCTCTCAATCTTCATTAAAAATCGTCGATAATATATGGAATGTGCTTCACCTTCTCAAAATGCTCATCCTAAAAATGCAATAAAACGTAAACTTTAATTTTATCTCCCCTTCACAGTGTCAACCATTTCAATCAATTTAACGCGCCCCTTTTAAATATCGGGCAAGAGAGAGAGAGAGAGAGAGAGAGAGAGAGAGAGAGAGAGAGAAATGAACGGGCCGTTAGTCCCTTAATGTTCGTGTTTTTTCTTCAATGTACCCATAGTGGATTTCTGATCGTTTTCCATTAGACGAATTTTCGTTTCTGTTCCACTGAAATCGGTGAATTATTGTGGGTGAAACTGCAAACTTAGCACTTGTCATGCTTGATCCTAAGGGGTGCTTGCACTCCTAGAAGCCGTTTTTCCGCCTACAAAAAAATACGTATTTAATAGTTTTTAATGCTCTACAATATAGTATGAGTTAAAACAAAATCGAAGGTACAATGAGAGAAAAGTCCATGGTATTTACAACAAGCACCCTTGGTAAAACAGGGGACAGTAAAATTCGTTATTGTTTATTGACACCGCAGTCACAATATGATTAACAAGACTATAAGCGAAAAGTATGCCTAAACATGCGATTGGAATGGCGTGTTTGACTATCTATTATCCCCGAAATGATTATTCAATATTGTAAAAGGTTTCACAAAATAGATATGGTTAATTCAGTGCTGCAACAAAATCGGCGTAAAAATACTAATGTTGTATACTGTAAATTGAGTTTTGTTGAGTCAAACCTCTAGTATTCTTTTCAAGTTTGCACAATTCATCTGGTTAACATTAACGTTTTTCGAGTATCATTTCTTAGAAGACCTTATGAAAAGTGACTATTCGAAAAAAATATGATGAAGTTTACTTACAGCGAACACAAATCATTTGCAGTTTGAACAACCGCAGCTTAAGGCGTTACCCCCACTTGTAGCGCAAAAAAGGCCTTTTTCATGAATTTTTTAAAAGAAAACTACAAAACTTTTTTAATCGATCAATATACCATCTTAAAGAACACATCTTGAAGAACTTTTAGTAATTTTTTTATTGAAAAATATTACATTGTTTAGTGGCAAATGGCCGTCAATGAAATAATGTTTTTATATACACGATTTGCGGTGACCAACATTGCGGCGAAGTGGATCATCTGAAAAAAAAAACGGATGGATTTAGTCAAATATAAGTATAAACTAGTCTTTAATCGAAGGATTTTAATAAATATTCTTTTTTCACAAAATGGCGGACAGTCAAAATTAATGGTTCGATTTTAACGAAAAAAAAACGGCCGTTTCGTGGCTATAAAATGGCCATTTTTTTTTTCGAAAAAAAAAATCGAACGATTAAAGACTACATTTTTATGTATTAAAAAGCCTGCAAAATTTCAAGAAGATCGGTTCATTAGTGTTCGAGTAATCTTGGTCACCGACTTCAGAAATGCCATTTTGAGAAAAACGTGTTTAAAGTTTCTCTTTCAACGCTCTTTCAACGCGGATTCTTCTCTTTCAAGGCTCATATCTCAGTCAACTTTGTTTGGAGCGACTTGAAGTTTTCAGGACATATTCTCAGATACTTATACTTCAAAAAAATGCAATAAAAAAAATCGATTTTTTCAAAATCGCAAGTGGGATAACCCCTTAATAGTTTTAAGAACTGCGCATGTCTCATAAACTGTTACGTAGTGTGTTTGTTGCATTGCCCAAAACAAGATATCAGTTCAACACTTCTTGTAGTTCATCTTTTGTTCTTGTAGGACACACATTACTATGCATTTAGCAGTCCGTATCATATAATATGATATAAATCACTATTATATAGTACAAAACTATTGCGACGCGCTAAGAATCCATTTAAACAGTAATTTATAAACAAAAAAAATGTATGCAAAATTTCACCTAAATCGCCGGTAACAGCTATTCGGAAGTAGAGTCCGAATTACTTTTGTCTCTTATGCCATATCTGTTCTAAAGATGCCAAAAGTACTCGGTAGCGTAGTGGCAGCGTGCGTAGGATAGGCAGACGATAAGCAGTTAGGTTCTAGGTTCGATTCTGATTAGGCGAAATATTTTCTCCGAAATAAATCACTACAAGAGGTCAGGGAATGGCGAATTATAATAAAAAATCATCGAGGTAGAACTCTCAGTTGCGTATTTCATTTTATTTAGGATTTATGAAATATTCTATGCATTTAGTAGACGGGCATTCGTGCCTTGTACCAACACTTGAATAACACACCAAATACGCATATATAAGGTGGTATCTTATGGTATAAATCACTATAAACATCCCGTGCGGAAAACTGATAGGGCATCCCTAATAAAAATAAGGGTCTTTCAGGGCTTCCCTAGTGCTTTCCCTAGTAGGGATTTCCACAATGGGCCCAGACTTGGCCATTATCGGGATAAACTTGTAGGGATTTCCACAATAGGCCCCGACTTGGCCATTATGGGGATAAACCTGTAGGGATTTCCACAATAGGACCCGACTTGGCCATTGTAGGGATAAACCTGTAGGGATTTCCACAATAGGCCCAGATCTGAATATTATAGCGATAAACCAGCATAAATAGCTTAGGCTACATGGTTGATGGTATTTCAATTATTCAAATCGATTATATACATCGATCGAATAATATTATCGAACGCAAATTGGGAAAAAGCGTAAGGGCATTAACAAATAAAAAATCAACGGATGAACACAAATATGCAGACAAACATCAGACAATATTTATTTATCAATTAAAGAAACCTTTCCATAGCTACAAACAATTACTTATGGTTT
>OY723389.1:24036581-24076413 GCA_963210295.1 Ophion ellenae | reverse complement strand
AGCGCCCCAAGTTTTTCTTTATAGTCACATGTCGGTGACTTGGCAAAGAAAATTATTTTTTACTTTTTAGTACATTAAATGAAAACTCGTTTTTTACATTAACAATTTTACATTAAAATTTTTTTTACATTTGAATTATTTTCTACTTTTCAGTCTTGAATTAATTTTACTGCAGCTCTGAAATGTTTGCAAAGAGGGATCAATCCTTCCAAATGAACCGGTGTTATTATTGATTGATTGTCAGGAGAAATCCTGGAGAACTGTGATGGGTGGCATTTATCATAGATGTTGGCTCACTACCTATTGGACCCTTGTAACGCTGATGCGATCGAGAGCACTTACAAGGAACATCCCTCAGGTAACACCCTTTGATTTTGTTGAAATTTGGATATGTTGTAAAGCACCGAAAAGGACAAGTCTGGTTTTGAATGAGAATGGTGGACAACACCGCTTTTGAATAAAAACCTCATGGACATATCCGGTTATGAAATAAAACACATTCTTTGAATTGAATATACATTTGTTAATTATTGACAATTAAATAATCTCACACAAACTCTTTCATGTCAGGCTCACAACAATCGTATTCAAGGTCATCATCGTCCCCACTGTGGTCATCTGTTACTAATTTTTCATCCAGCCAGCCATTGACAAGTCTGTTTCTGCTTGGAAAGGTAGTTTTTAACAAATTTTAAGGTGTTTAGAGCCGGATTTGATAGAAAATATTTTGGGAGCTAATAGAGGTGTGCTTGAAAAACACGAAAAAAATGGTCGTAATGCCGACAAGTCCGGTTTACTTATGCAAGCAATAGGAACGGTTCTGTAAAAAAATGGTGTATCTTCTCGAACTGTTATTCTTAACCATGCACGCCAAGTCGTTGCACAGCATTTCCAATGTTCTTGTGTGATACATACATTGTACTTTTATATAATTATGATTCGTATTTTTTACTCTAATAACTATATGGGTTTTAAAATAAAATTTTGAGAAAAATATTATTTCTAGGATTTGATGATTTTGTGTACATTTCTAGTAAACTTACTTGGCTTTTTTCATAAAAAAATTATTTCACTTATTTTGTACGTTTAAATTCAAAAAGTACCAATCTAAATGAAACCATTGTTTGAAGTAAAATTAAAAATATTTCGAGTGTTATTTGAATTTTGTAGATAGTGAAACAACGAAATGTTTTCAAGGGAACTTTTTATCGCTTGGCGTTTTTGTTACTTGTTAAAGTTTTTCAGGGAGTAATACACTCTCTGAAAAAATTAGAGGAGCACAACATTTTTTAAGGGGTTACCCCCACGTGCGATTTTGAAAAAATCGATTTTTTTGAAGTATAAGTATCTGAGAATATGTCCTGAAAATTTCAAGTCGATCCGAACAAAATTGACTGAGATATGAGCGTTGAAAGAGAAGAATCCGCGTTGAAAGAGCGTTAAAAGAGAAACTTTAAACGCGTTTTTCTCAAAATGGCATTTCTGACGTCGGTGACCGAGATTACTCGAACACTAATGAACCGATCTTCTTGAAATTTTGCAGGCTTATTTAATACATAAAAATGTAGTCTTTAATCGTTCGATTTTTTTTTTTCGAAAAAAATGGCCGTTTTATAGCCAAAAAACGGCCGTTTTTTTCGTTAAAATCGAACCATTAACTTTGACTGTCCGCCATTTTGTGAAAAATGAATATTTTTTAAAATCCTTCGATTAAAGACTAGTTTATACTTATATTTGACTAAATCCATCCGCATTTTTTTTTTCAGATGATCCACTTCGCCGCAATGTTGGTCACCGCAAACCGTGTATAGAAAAACATTATTTCATTGACGGCCATTTGCCACTAAACAATGTAATATTTTTCAATAAAAAAATTACTGAAAGTTCTTCAAGATGTGTTCTTTAAGATGGTATATTGATCGATTAAAAAAGTTTTGTAGTTTTCTTTAAAAAAAATCATGAAAAAGGCCTTTTTTGCGCTACAAGTGAGGGTAACGCCTTAGATGTTTTCCGTGATTTTCAAAAAGGTGTATCTCCGTGAACAATCGTTGTACCGTGGAGCAAAAAAAAAGCGTTTTGAAGCATAAAATCTCTAGTTCAAGAATCTCATGAACCTATTTTCTTTTAGCATCACGCTCGACGCAACCCTAAGAAATAGCAGGAAGACATTTTTTTCGAAATTTTTTGTTTTTTGGAAAGCGTCAATAGGCTCAAAAAAAATGTTCCTGCCTTTAGTCAATGATGGGATCATGTAGCGTTGTTCTTCAGCTTCGATTTCGTTTTTTTGTCCTCTCTGTACGACCATTCGTTGCTGAGATATCTCCGATTGAATGAAAAGTCAGCTTTTTCCATGATCATCGATATCTCATGAACTGATGATCGTACAGCGAGCGATGGATGGGTTGTGGAAACTTGAATGAATCCTCTAAAAGTGCCTTTTAGTAATTTTGCGGAATAGTTTTTTTCCCAAGCTCAATAGTGATTTTAAAAAGTACAAAAAAATGACCTTTTCTGTAGTTTTGGAAAATCCAGCGCCCGCTATTTTTTATGACAGCACCGAGCGTGATGCTAACAAAAAAATTTGACCGCGAGATTATTAAACTAGAGATTTCAAGCTTCAAAACACTTTTTCTCGCTCCTCGTATGTGTGAAACTCTTCTGTCAACCATGTAGTGAGTAAAGCACACCTCGATGTTTTTCTGCCTGCTTTCCGGGCACTGCTGTACATTATTTACATTAACATCAACATACGGTGTTTATATTTGAAATAATCTATCGAATAAAGTAATCTGCAAAACCATTATTCTTTTATAAAGAATTATGTACGAAACCAAGGTGTGCATATACTTTTCTTAACCACTGTGTATCATTTTTTCCGCCGAAGAATTCTCACATTACTTGTACACATCGTTAAATCGAATGGGTTCAATCCCAACCCACCTTGCCTGGGGCACTTTTCAGAGCCTTCAACAAAGAAAAACCAACAACAAAATCCGTATCACGAAATTATTCTACGAAACGAGTATAGGGCACGTCCGAAAGAGTTTAAAAAACAAAGTGGTATAGATTTTTCATCCCTCCTCTCATTTGTGTGCTTAATGCATGCACACAAATATGGCTGATGCGTCGTACATGATTGCCGGACCACACAGGATGCCAAGGACTATTATACTTTGCATATGCGTCAGCGAGAACAATCATTGGTAACACTATATTCAATTTACTCATTGAATATTAAAGGGCTTTCGAAAAGCTTGAATCGATATCCATGAATGAGTGTGTCTTACCCACGCACGATGCAACGTTCCATACTGATCCATAATCGTTTCTTTTTTTTCTGTAATTTTTCTTTTTTTACGTCTTATTGAGGCCCTCAATGGGAGAGAGTTGCTCGACCGGGGGAAAAAAAAGATTGTGAACGTAAAAGTCAATATGGGGCGTAAAAATCCGTTTTCCACATTCTTTACGAGTTTTCGACGATCGCTTGAGATAAAGGAACGAATTCTCTCGATTGGATAGAGTATAAACGTCAACATGTTCGAGCCCTTGCTTTCTTCGGTCACAGTCCATCCACAAAGTACATTAGAATGGAATAAAAGTGAACGCTAACATCGTCGGCTTAAGCTTTCTTTCTGATTTATGCTAATATAACGTAACGGAGAAAGAGGGCACCCTTTTAGTTTAGCCCAACGTACTAAGCGCTCTATTAGGGCTAAGCTAATTACGAGGACGACCAGGCTCTTTCTCCTCCTACTACAACATACTCGTTTTATTTTTTAAGCGATGTCCCGCTCGATGCTCCTGCGAGACCGCGGACTCCCTTTAACCCTTCACAGGTATAACCCTGCGTATGGTTTTGCTTCCCGGTCTCAATATGTGTATATATATATAATATGTTACAATATATTATTCGTATAACGAGGCATCTAGCTTCTTTCCCCTTCTTCGTGTTGCTCGCTCCGTATTACCCCACGGAATTAGTATTGTAATAAAAATGATGATACCAGATGTGAATTCTCATCATTCGAAGCACGAGAAAGACGCGCGATGTACCGTAACGTACGATTACAAGATTTGTAATGGATCATTTGATTGACGAACGCGGACGGAGTTTTTTTTAAATAAAAACACGTGGACGCATATATAGGGTGTCCCAGAACTGAATGCGTTCCCTGAAATGGGGGGATGGGGGTGAAATTCTGAGTCGATTGATATAAGCATGTGTGGGTCTCAGATCAACCGCTGAATTGTTATTGATTTTTAAAGACGGGCGCACCTGATTGGCCCGTCTTTAAAGATTAATAACAATTCAGGGGTTGATCTGAGACCCATACATGCTTATATCAATCGACTGAGAATTTCACCCCCAATCCCCCATTTTTGGGAATGCATTCAGTTCTAGGACACCCTGTATACATGTTTATACCTGAGAGGACTCGGTATTTAATTTTGATTTCGTTACAATTCGATGGTAATTTTGGAAACCAATGATTTGATTTTGCATGTCTGCCGGAGCGAAAACGTACATTCAATGTTAATATATACCCAGTCATTTAGTTTCGACTTAAGAGGGCTACTACCTGTAAGCGAGGAAAAAACTACTGATTTTCATGGTTTTTTTTTAAAGAAAGATTTTTCTATCATTTTTAAGACTTAGGGTATGTTTTATTAATACTTTTTGTATTTTTTTTATTTTTATTAATCTTTAAAAATGGCGAGACCATGGGACGGTCTTCTAAACGGGTTGCGGTGGATGTTGTCAGACGGCGTGACACGTAGCGTCAACGGGATTAATCTAAAAAAAAGTAACGAAGATTTTTCCTTCATTGACACTCATACGCAGAATGTAAACCAAGAAAAAGTGAGAAATGTTGAAAATCGATGGAATGGTACGCTTTGAAACGAAAAAATGGAATTTTCTGAAAAAAATCGCTACATTATGCATTAAAAAAATACTTTCTCTTATTTTCAAAAATATTTGGGCTCATATTTTAGATAATAAGGTTAGAATGATTTATACCAAATTTCATCAGAATCGGCCGATTAGTTTTTTAGCTATGCGTCACGCCAGTTTTGAAAATGCAGTTCTGAAGACCGTGCCACACATCCGCCATTTTTAAAGATCAATACAAAAAATACCATGCAACAGCCAAAAGTAGCAATAAAACATACTCTAAGTCTCGAAAATGGCGAAGAAATCTTTCCTTAAAAAAAAATCATGAAAATCAGGAAAAAATGTCCGCGCCTAAAGTTCCCCCTTAAGAACGCCACTGTGACGGGCCGAAAATGGTCGTTTTTCCGATTTTTTTGTCTACTAAATCATTTATTTGGATTTTGGATAAAAGGTATGTAAGAACATAAATTTTGAACTTATTTCGTGTAAATTTTTTTTTATTAAACAATAACAAATTATTAGTGTATAATACAGCCTCTGTATAAAAAAAAATTGTCGCTTAACGGCCGGATCGATAACTCGATAATAGTTATCCTAAAGAATACAAACAAAAAAGTTTTATTATCTATATAAATGCAGTGGTCGTTGTACGTAGCTCTTTTTCGAAAAATAAATTCCATAAAATGGCGGGCGCCTCAAAAAAGTGTATTTTTGGCGAAATTTTTTACTTATATTCGGGGGCTTTAAAAACACAAAAATAAAAATAAAACACGAGCTACATACAACGATAGCTACTGTAATGAGAGGAACTTGGATTTTTTAAAATTGAAAATCGGACCATTATAGCTAGAGTTATGATTCCGGCCAGGTCTAGAATAGTCGTTTCGAGAAAAACGCGATTGGAAGTTTTAATATACATAAATCGTTGCGCTATCTGCCCTCACCAAATCGTCTCTAACTTGGTCAATTTTCATTATTTTAACTTGAACATTTTTTCACATATTCTTGAATATACTTTTAAAAAGTGCAAAACAAACGATTTTTCAACCCGTTAAAGTGGGTCCGACCTCAACGGTGAGTTCATGAATTTAAGATCTGATTTGATTCGACGCGATCATAGAATCCGCCATCACGAAAATGAAGCACTATCTTAACGAAGCAATTTTACAAACTCGATGTTTCATTGGTAATGTCAAAGTGATATGTCATTTGAATCAGCAATTTTGAGTCATCGGTAATGCTTCCAAATTGAATTTATTATGTATATATATATATATATATATATATATATATATATATATATATATATATATATATATATATATATATTTAATTGTAGCTTCCATTTGTACAGGGTCCTTCCCCTTATTACATTCCCCACCATCAATCCATTTCACATCCCCGAATTTATTATGTGACGAGAGAGTGATTATACAGGGTGATTGGCACATGGACAGACACAATTTTTAGGGGAATTGGGAGGGTCATTTGCTACTTTTTTGACCTTTAGATCCTGTATCCTAAGTGTCACGGTAATTAAGACATTATATTTTTTTCGTTTTTTTTTTAATTACCCGAAATTTTGCCTTTAAATCGTCATAACTTTTTTGTTTATGGTTGTAATAGCACGAAATAACTTTTGTTGTGTTCTGCAATATATGATACAATATATGACACATGAGCTTCCAAAGTTTCAAAGATGCGTAGATGTGTGCAAAAATGTCAACTTCTAAATTCATTATGAAAAAAAACTGAAAGCTATTTTGAACTTAGCTTTGTTTCAAGAAGTTCTAAATGTCATAGAAATCATTCATTATGCGGTCGAAATAAAGAGAAGATTTTTTTATAATGAATTTAGGAGTTGAAATGTTGCATACATGTGCACATTTTTAAGACTGGAAACGTAAAAATTACTGTCTTAAAACCAATTGTATCAAATAATGATTTATTCATATTAAGCATACATTGCAGAATACAACAAGAGTTATTTCGAGCTATTACAACCACAAGTAAAAAAAGTTATAATGATTGAACGGAGAAGTTTCGGGCAATAAAAAAAAAACGAAAAAAAATCCCATCTCAATTACCCTGACACTTAGGAGATAGGGTCCAAGGGGAAAAAATTAGCAAATGACCCCCCAATCCCCCAAAAAAATGTGGCGGTCCATGCGCCAAGCACCCTGTATATTATTATTAAGGGGAGGGTAGGGGTTTGCACGTTTGAAAAATCGAATTTTTTTCTTTGTCTTTTCTTATAGTTAAACATTTCGAGAATATAATCCCAAAATTTCAAGTCAATCAGAGCAAAACTCTCGAAGTTATTGACTATTTAGTCCCGCTCCTCTAACACTGTAGCTCCGACTTCTATAAACTTCAAACGCGTTTTTCTCGAAACCACTTTTTCGAAGTCCGTGTTCACTGCCACTTGAAAACTACATGACCGATTCATTTCAAACTTGGTACACGCTTTCTACATATAAAAAACCTCCCTCCAACGGTTAGTTTGAGATTTTTTTTTACATTGAGGGGGTTTTCCACCCCCAAAATGGCGGAATTTTTCATGAAAAATAGAACTTTTCACTTCACATGACAACCAAAAATTTTGAAATGAAAAAAAACATATCAAAGGCCGTTGGGGGGGAAGATTTGATGATGCTTTGACTAAATTTTGATGGTTCTTGATTTCAGATAATTTCTAGCTGAGATACAGTGAACACCGCAAATCGTGTTTTTCCAAAGGCGTTCTTGGAAAAGCTTTGTCACCGGCTTGTTTGTAGATATTTTCGCGTACAAATTTCACGGAATGTTCTTGAAATGACACTTAACAATGTACAAAAGATTTCAATAAATTTACTCTATCCATAGAGATGCAAAAAAATCGCAAAAAAGTGTTTTTTTCACACTGAAATCCCTACCCTTCCCTTAAGGCGGTCCTCTAGTTTCTCGGCTGTTTTTTTACGGCTTTTTCAATAATTTTTTACGGGCAAAGCATCGAAATAATCAATCTCATTGTTTTTGCATAATCTTTATTAACGCTTAAATAAGCTTTAGAAATTTTTTGAAGTCAAAATATATAATAGAATAAAAGTTATAGTGGCCGACAGGAAGACATCAAGTAAAAGAGGTGCTTGACGGTGACCAAGATTGCGGCTGTTCTGCTTATCTGAAATCAAAAAACCAAACGGCATTTTAATCTTCATATTTAAGACTAGCGATTGAACTAGAGTGAATTCTAAATTACAAAAAATGACTTTTTTATACACTTTTGAAAATTACATTCTATTTTTTACTCATTTTGTCTTAAGTTTTTCGCTCGTACGAAAAAAAATTATCGAAGCAATCATGATAATCCTAGTTCAATCGCTGGCTTATAACATATTAAAGATGCTGTATAAATTTGAACAAGATCGGTGCAGTAGTTTCTGAAATATCGTGGTCACCGTTTCGAAAAATGGTGTTTCGAGAAAAACGCGTTTGAAAGTATACCTGCTCCGTTCCAGGGCCGTAACTTGTGAACCACTTCGAATATCGAAAAATCCTTTGGCACACATTTTCTACACATGCTGTAGATGTGATTTACGAAAAAAAAAATCGATTTTTTCGACCCGAGAAACTAGAGGACCGCCTTAAATCAATTTACTAGAGAGTCTGAGCGGAATGGAATAGAGAATTCCACAAGAACCGGCTGCATTTGGGTCGACAATTTGGACGAATTAAATTCTTCCCATACAAGTTATTCGCAGAGTATTCCAAGTTATCCCTACTGTTTCGCATTGCAATATTCGCTTATAAAAATACATAGACTCCAATGAATATATGGAAAGAAACAGGATGTTCTGCGAAAGCCTGCTTTCCGCAAGAACCACAAATACTTTGCGCCCATTACGTTATGCGTTATACACTTCGTACATCGTAATGATGGTCAAAAATCTGGTAGCGGAACGAGAGAAGGCACATAACGCGATAATGGACGTTCGGGGAATAAAAAAATGATGAAGAGCGAAAAATGAGGGTGGGCTTGGAGCAAAGCCGAAGGCTTCTGGTCTCGGTTCAAGAGCGGGAAAGAAGACGAAAAAGCGATCGCGAAGGCCCTTGAGATAATTTCTTCCCTGTGTCTCGAGTGTGGTCGAAAAAATTTGCCATGTCTCTCTCTCTCTCTCTCTCTCTCTCTCTCCCCCTCTCTCTCTCTCGGCTTCGACCTCGTCAATCTTCCGCGATCGATCATTAGTCCATAAGCTCTGGACCACACTGATTCTCGGTCAGGTCAAGAACATCTCTATTTAGGACGAAAAGGTTCGCAAGGCCACCCCTACATATACGTCCGTATATATGTATATGTGCATGTCATGAAAAGTTCTCGATATATATGTGCGTGTGGGCATTTTCATGTTCAGCATCCTGGAGTACCCTCCCTCCGGTTTTTGGATCTGAATTTTTCCTTTGGACGTTGTCCAACATCATATATTATTTCTCCCTCTATCTTTCTCCGTCTTTACGTATATGGATCAGTTTTTCAGATCCCTACGTAGTTCAGACATTATATGCGAGCACTCATAAATAACGTGCTAGTTGCGTGAACGTTCCCCCGCGGCCCCACCGCGGCGATTCGAAGCAAACGTGTTATTTGCCACCGAGTGAGGTCCGCAAATGAGTTCACTTTATATTTAATTACTCGGCTCACGCCCAGGGCGGATCCGAGGCTGAGTTTCTTGAGGGCCATGATATTCGACTAGCCTCTTTCTCTCTCTCGTTTCTATAGTTGCCCGCTCGCGGGGTGGATACCGAAAGAGAATAAATGTTTCAACGAATTTACAACAAATTATCTCTCAATCTTGCTACTCTCTGCTAGTTCTTCATGGAGGAACTGGCGAAACGCAATGTCAATCATTGGGTCTTGCGTGCTTGATTTTTTGGGAATTGTAACGTGACAACCCAGGTAGGAATTGACGATGAAAAAAGGGCTCGCCAAGCTCTGAAACAAGGCTCACATTTTTTAATTCGGGCTGTGCACCAGCCTGATTTCAAGCCTAGATGAACCCCTGAATGATAACGCGGTTTCAGGCTGTTGCACACAGGCTTGACCAAAGGCTGGTAGAAAAGCCTGTACTAAGCCTGAAACGACGAAACAACAAGGTTCAAAACGAGCCTTAATGAAGCCTTCACGAGCATTTATGACCAGGCTTATCCCAAACTCTTCTCGAGGCTATATGAGGCCTGTTTTTAGTTTTCTATATTCTACATTGGGGTAAATTTAATAAATTTGTGAAGAATTCATTTGATTTATTATATATATTTATTATTCATTATATTATTTGTTATAAAATATATATAAAAAATATTTTAAACACAATACTTTATTTTATTTGTTGTTTATGGGACACGTAATACACAGAGTGTACGCAAACTCCAGAGAGTGAGTATATACGAAATGTGTGTGTGACGAGAAAAAAACTTTTTTGTGTACCTCATAAATATCGATAAGAGAATATGTTTAAATGTTCTGAGCCGCCTCCTTCGCTTTCATTTTTCGTGCTTTCGCACCCGACAAATTTATTGCTATTTTTCATAAAAGTACAGAAAAAATATTATTTAAAATTTATTTTATTCGTCCACAGTGTCTAGTGTTTTTCGTATTCGATGAGAAGAAGAAAAAAATGGCATTTAGAAACGTAGGTTTTGCTTCGACGTAAATTTACAATTTCGAAAATATTCTTCGGGTTTGACAGGACTTTTTCCACATTGCCATTGGGTTATGCCTAGTTGTAACACTCGAAAACAGCTCATTTTTGGAAAATCGGGATAATTAATTTCTACAAAAATGAGGTAGTTGAAAAAGTGTCATCTGAAGAACACTGTAATTTTTTCGTGTGAAGATGTTCAATTATAATTGATTTACAGCCGATGTCCGGAAGCACCTTCGAAAAAGTATTTTGCGGTGAGCTCTACTGAACCAGTTGTATAATATCAAATAAACCAAACAGATTTTGGTAGTATATTAGTTTATCCTATGACTGGTCGAAGGAATTTCCGAAATAACAAAATAGAAAAAATGGCGTGTGTTCAAAGTGAGGGTTTTGATTGTTGCGAAAAAATTGGTATTTTTCGTTCATCAAATCAAAAGTATACATTGGACAAAAAATCCTCCGATCACATACTATATTTTTAGGTCTAGAAAAAGCCCTAAAAATTTCAGAAAGGTCGATGCGCTAGTTTTTGAGATATTTTGCTCACCGACTTTGAAAAAATACTTTCGAGAAAAAAGGGTTTAAAGTTCACTCCCGGCCAATAAGTTTTCTTATTCGTATGTCGGTCTACTACGATTTTATTAACAGCTAAGAATTTTTTTTTATTTAAGTGAATGTTTAATATTTACTAAGAATTTTTTTTAACATCTAATAGGATATATAAGTTAGAAGAAATAGGTATTTTATATCCGACAAATAGAGTTTTCTTAACATCAATAGGATTCTTCATAATTTTTTTTCGAGGAATTTTGTCATTTCGTCCGTCATTATTTTCTCACTTTAACTTTTTTTTCTCACTTTATATTCTTACTTACATTTAAATCATTCCTCACTTTCGAGTTTCTCACTTCCGAAACGCAACACTGACACTTGTGCCAAAAGCATTGGCATAGGAAGAAGCTACATGGTAAGAGTATGCGTAAGCTACATCTCACGAGCGGCCTACTGTCGGGCCCGTCGCGTTAAAGGGCAATAAGAGGTTTTCGTGATTGGAAAGTAGTATTTATTTGATTTGAGAAAATATTTATTCAAATTTTTTTATTTTAAATATGGCTTTTAATTGATGTGAAAAATCGGCAAGTAAAAAAACATATTCAGTGACGCCGAATAAATGCTATAGTTACAATCACATAAAAACTGTCTCCATACGAGTAAACATTTATTAATTTCTAACAAATTATGTTCGAATGAGCCAATTTATTAGAACATAATGAATCTTTTTTCTGAGTGTTTCGAACGACGCTCCGAGCGTTCCGACGGACGTCAACGTAACAGCCTATAAATCTGTCAATTCTGATCCGATCGTCTTTAAATTTTCAGGGAAAATTTATAAGATTGATTTATACTATCAAAATTAATGGATTTGGAAAAAGTAATTCTTCGACTTTTCCGGCTTTGCAAAAGTAATTCTTCGACTTTGGCGGCTTTGCAAGAGTAATTCTTCGAATTCCTGAAGCTAACAAATCACGACATGCACCACAATGATTTTCAAGATGAGACTGGTAAAGTTCTTTTAAAATTGCCTTCAATTATTAAATTCTGCAATTTCAATTGCAGACTTTGTGCGACCCTCTCAAATTTTTCTCAAAATCTTACCAAGGGAATAATCTTAAGCGTCGCATCTGACATAAACCAGTCATCTCCACCGACTCCTTTGGTTCGTTTGAAGCGTCCGGTCACCATAAAATTATTATTTTTCATTAATTTTTATTTTTTTTTTACCTTGAACTGTTAAGAACAATTGCTGATTGAAGGTAAGACTCACCAAAACAGCACCGTCAGCCGAATAACCGCACGTTTCCATTCTTTTGCGATTATCTCGACGCTACATTTTTCGAACTGGCGCCAACAAAATCTCGTAAAATATCGGTCCGATTGCTTTCAAATTTTTACACAATACTTTTAGATACATTATTTAAAATGTAGCGTAAGATTTTTGCGATAACTTGATTGGTTTTTTTTTATTAATGTTTTTGCTCTTCAAATTCCGGTAAAAAAGACAAATTCGAAAAACAAAAATACAAAACTTCGGCTCAACATAATCTTTTTAATGGTCCAAAAAAAAATCGCTACGCTGCATTGTGGTGGCACCATTCATGGATAAGCTAATTTTTTTTTGGTTTTCAGATGCTACATCCCAGGTAGGAATTGGCGATGAAAAAAGGGCTCGCCAAGCTCTGAAACAAGGCTCACATTTTTAATTCAGGCTGAGCACCAGCCTGATTTCAGGCCTCGCTGAACCTCTGAATGATAACGCGGTTTCAGGCTCTTGCACACAGGCTTGACCAAAGGCTGGTAGAAAAGCCTGTACTAAGCCTGAAACGACGAAACAACAAGGTTCAAAACGAGCCTTAATGAAGTCTTCACGAGCATTTATGACCAGGCTTATCCCAAACTCTTCTCGAGACTATATGAGGCCTGTTTTTAGTTTTCTATATTCTACATTGGGGTAAATTTAATAAATTTGTGAAGAATTCATTTGATTTATTATATATATTTATTATTCATTATATTATTTGTTATAAAATATAGATAAAAAATATTTTAAACACAATACTTTATTTTATTTGTTGTTTATGGGACACGTAATACACAGAGTGTACGCAAACTCCAGAGAGTGAGTATATACGAAATGTGAGTGTGACGAGAAAAAAACTTTTTTGTGTACCTCATAAATATCGATAAGAGAATATGTTTGAATGTTCTGAGCTGCCTCCTTCGCTTTCATTTTTCGTGCTTTCGCACCCGACAAATTTGTTGCTATTTTTTTTTCATAAAAGTACAGAAAAAATATTATTTCAAATTTATTTTATTTTATCACAACCTGAAACAAGCCTGCATCCAGCCTTGATTTTTTAGCCTTAAAATTCACCGGCTGAACAAAGCTTGAAATAACCCTGAGTTTAGGCTAAACAGCGAGTCTTGGTTCCAGGCTGCTCCAAACGATGCAATGAAACCTGGCCCAGGTCTGTCTCATTCAGGCTCGGTGAAACAAGGCTCGCCCAAGTTTGTTTCCATCGTCAGCCTTTTGATTCCCTACCTGGGATGACCGAGTAACAGGTGGAACAACGACCACGTGTATGGTGCGGAGGGCCTCCGTGGAAATGTGCATAACGCCGTCATTTTTAAATATTTACAAGGGTAATTTATTTACGTTATTCTTAAAGCCCTTTGTGACGTTGTATAAAAAAATCAAAATTTTCCAAGTCATACTTTCGAGTATATATTTTTTTTAATATACCCATTTTTCGAACGGCTAGGGTAGCCGGATGCCTCAAATGTTTATTTAGAAAAAAAAACAAACAACGCAGTTCTAGTCTTGAGTGCCCCAAAGATATTGACTTTTCCATCTTGATACTTCGTCAAGATTTGTAAATTACAATCGAATTACAGTTGATTCAAAATGTGAAGAAAAAAAAGATAATTTCAAATCAGTTGTTTTTCCTTCAAAATTGAAAAATGCTCGCTGGAATCCGAGAGGGTTGCGGAGAAAAGCCGATCGAATTGGCGCGGGTTTCCTCGTATACAGTGCCCATGGAATAACTTCCTTGGACTAACCCCCGCGTGTATATATATATATATAAAGGTAGTATATAATTATCGGTTTTCACTTTCGAACGATTTACGAACAAGATACTGATAGATGCGAGCTATCAATTTTCCACTTACCCCGAGCATTCGAAATATCGAGCAACAATGAAAAGTCCACGTGTCGTACACCCACATACATAGAGACTGCGCGTGCTATGGGTCTTGTACCCTCTATCGATCAGGCACCTTTCTCACTAGGGGGAAAGTCCCGCCAAGAGGAGGAACACTTTTGCCATTTCGGGCGTGGCGATGATACCGGTTGCCTCCTTCCTCTGCCTCTTGGTGGTCGAAATATTGTGGAAGAAAAAAAAATAGAACGAGAAAAAAAGAAAACAAAGACCGGTAACGAACTTCCCACACTTTTTTTTGTGCTTTCAATTTTTTTGTGCACCAATTTTTTTCTGGTTAATTGTCAATTATATGATGACTAATTCGGTGCAGCAGGGATGCTGGGATTTCGTTTTCACTGGCTTCCTCCTTTCGTGTTGCGCCGGCAATTAATTTCACTCCATCCCTTCATATACAAATTAAACGTGAGTATTCAAATTAGACTCGCATCATATGGGAAAGAAACGTACCTCTCCAGCTCCTTGGTAAGTACGCGTGAGTACCTCAAAGATTGCCGTACCGATGTGCTGGATACTTAAGGGGGCAGATACCTGCAGGGAAAAAATTAGCTGATTTTCATGATTTTTTTTGTAGGAAAGATTTCTTCACCATTTTTGAGACTTACGGTATGTTTTATTACTACCTCCCGCTGTAACCGTGGATTGCGGTTACTTGGATTAATTTTTAAATGAAAATCAATATATTTCTTTGAATAATATCGCCATTTTTTTTTTCATGGAAACATCAACTTTTATTAGGCTTTTTATCTTTCAAATTACAATTTTTAAATATTTCAAATAAATGAGAAAAAAAGAATTAGTCGTGAGCAAAATTATACTGAGATTGGGGTAACTTTGATACCCTCCGTCATCTTAATGAGAATCGGAAGTAACCCCATAAAGAGCACTTTTCCTAAAGAAGAAAAAAAAGGTCAACGGGATCGAATGTTACAACGATTTTTATTGTTTTGGGGTTACTTTGATCGAACAAATATTACACCTTTACTTTTCAACATCAACTTTATTGATAAACAACTGGTATGTTATATTTATTTATCCGGTAACACATCCATAAACTTCGAAAAAAACCAGCAAAAACTAGTTGTAATACTTATGTCTACCTAGGTATTTTACTTAAACTAGGTCACGAACCGAATTACACTAATTGTAAGACAAAAATGTCAAATAATAATTTGATGTTTTTTGTCCTACAATTGACAACTTACAACAAGAAAAAAAATATCAAATGAAAATTTGATCTTTTTTGTTTTCAAGATTTTTTATTGAGAAGACCTTTGAATCTATTAACGTAAAAATTTGTACACATATTATGGTAACTTTTAACTGTATTTTAACATTTTTTATTTGTAAAAATAATTATTCTGAAAGCTGCTATAGCTGATCTCCGGGAGCACCTCTAAAAAAAGACGTCTTGCGGTGAGCACGATATCGCTAGACTGGATCATGTAAAATGAAAAAAAAAACAAAACTATTTCGTTAATATTATGGATTATCTTATAATTGATCGAAGGAATAAGCAAAATAAGAATTTTTGACAAAATGGTGGCTTCTAGAAAAAAAATCGATTTTTGACAAAAAGTTAGGCCTTGAATTGTTTATAAAATGGAAAATATTTATCGGTGAGAAAAAACCTTCGATTAATTACGAAAAAATAGACTTTAAAATACAGTGTTAAAATTTGAGACTGACCGGTTCAGCCGTTTTCGAGAAATCTTGCTCACCGACTTTAAAAACACAGCTTTGAGAAAAACGCGTTGGAAGTTTCAAAAGCATTACCGAACGCTCTGACACGTCATTACAAATGTGCGTGTAACTTCCCGATTGCTCGCCGGATTGACAAGAAATTTTCTGTGTCTGTACTTGAATATATGTACATGACGAAAATAAAATTTTAAAAATCGATTTTTTGAAAATTTTCACTTTATACAACCCCTTAAGAAGAGGTTTTTAGCCAGAAAAGAGTGAGGGGAAGCGAAGGAGGGATACACCGGTGGTTTCGGAATCGCGAAATTTAACACTCCACCTCTCTCTCCCTCTTTTCCCCCTCTTGGCTACGTGCATAACCGCGTTAAGGTCCGCCGCCAAAAATGCCATGCAGTATCTTGAACGATCAATGCATACGTATACCCTACATCTGCCAACAGCCAACAATGTTCATCCCGCACACTTTTGCACCTCACGGATTAATCCAGAATATTTCGCATATCCGCAATATAACATGTATTGCTTTTTTAATAATTCTTTGTATTGTCGCCTAATTTCGCCTATTTTGATACACGTGTGTAGCAAACAGCGATTTGGTTTTTTTTTTGTGTACGTGGTTATGATACGTTGTCATCACCATGGCACCAAAGATACAGAGTGAGAACAAAGAAAAAAGAGTGAGAAGAAAAGCTAATGAGTCGAACAAAAGTACAAAGTCGAGGATATATAAATGTGCATGGGTCTGGGTATGCATGTGGATTGTGGCGAGGGAGAGAGGAACAAGATAGTGTGGGAAGGAGAGAGATCAGGTTGCCAGGACGAAAAGAGACCACCGTCGCTGGTAACCGCAAACTTTATCCTACCTGTTTTCGCTAATTGAGCGAGGAAAGATGTAACTGGACCTTACGCCCCTGAGGTATTTGCACCCTTTTTATGCTCAAGATACGATCCTTTTCTTCTCTCCTTTCGGTCCGCGTCATTTCTTATCTATATACAGCATTACCGAAAATGTCGCCATTATCCCTCAGCAAACTTCTAATGCTCTCTTCTTCCCTTTTTTTCTCCCCCTCGGCGCATACTGTGTTCTTCGCAAAAGTTTTTTCCCCCTTCACGCGCTTGCTTCCTGCCCTCATAGGGGCTAGAAAGGCTTTCCTTTTTCGTTTCGCACAGCGTTCGGCGTCAGGTCAATTTTGTTTCTTCTGCAATCTGCTTTTGACCTGTCTGCTTATGCTCAAAATACTTTTCTCTCAAGGGGGGAGATCTTTAGGCGAATAATTTTTTTCTGATGTCCACGATTTTTTTTTTAATGAAAGATTATGTTCACCATTTTGTAGGGTGAGGGTAGGTTTTTTACTACTTTTATTTTTCAATTCTTATTAATCTCTAAAATGACAGAGGTATAGCACAGCCTTCGACATTTTCAAAATTGGCGTGATGGATAGTTAAAAAAACTAATCAACCGATTCGGATGAAATTTGTTACAAATCTTTCTAACCTTATTCTTGAAAACATGAACCTATATTAAAAAAAAAATTTCAAGTATTTTTTAGTGGAAAATTTGGCAATTTTTTCGGAAAATTCGATTGAATCGACCGATATTGAAAACGACCTATTGAATCAAACCAAAGTTTATTTTCTTCAGTATAAAAATCTCTTCTAAGTGAATTAAAAAAAGTCGTTGGAAAAGTCTTATTAAGTAATTATTATAGCACGTTAAAGTGTTTTTAACACATTTTTTTCCAACCTGAGAAAAGTTATAATTTCACGATTTTCTTAGCTTTTTCTAAATTCATTCAGAAGAAAAATATATGTCAATTGAAAATTTCATTGGTTTATTTGGATCAGTCAAGAATTACGAGCTGCATCTTTCCCGCCGATTGGCGACTGCTGTGGCAAGATGCATATGGAATAGGCTGATAAATCTGCAGTCATTAATTGTTTCTTGTTGAACATTTTTTTTATTACATTTCAAATATACATGAAAGGACACCTCAATGTTTACTGGGCTCACTTGCTTTTTTCCCTTCTAAAAAAATTCCCAAAAAAAGCTCTTTTGGACCTTCTAACTCAGGCTCCCACCTTAAGGGGGGATTGTCTTTTTTTCGCAAAATTTACCGCTTTTTGGGAATTTTTTTGTGAAGAAAGTATACAACGGAAAACTTGTGAAACTTGGCATATAGTTTTATTGATCTGTTTACTACATACAAAAAAATGTTTAAACAATTTCATCAAAAAATCCGCCTCCCACCCCCCTCGACGCGCGATGGTCCTTTTTTGATGGTGTGCACGATTTCTCAAAAACTATTCAACCGATTGCCTTCAAATTTGGACAGAATGCTCAGCTGACATCCTTTTATCGTTTGATGAAGCAAAAAAGCAATACGTTTAATAGTTTTTTATTTATAACAAAAAATCGATCAATTTTTTTTCGAAAAATCGATACTTCAAGTTCAAAACGTCACCAAATCGTCAATTTTTTTTTTCCCTTCATCGAACGATAGTTATATGTGTCTAAAGTAAAATGCTTTTTGGGTTTTTGTTGCAGGATGAACGTGAAGGCTGTAATCGTGCACACCATCAAAAAAGGACCATCGCGCGTCGAGGGGGGTGGGAGGCGGATTTTTTGATGAAATTGTTTAAAAATTTTTTTGTATGTAGTAAACAGATCAATAAAACTATATGCCAAGTTTCACAAGTTTTCCGTTGTATACTTTCTTCACAAAAAATTCCCAAAAAGCGGTAAATTTTGCGAAAAAAAAGACAATCCCCCCTTAAGAAAAACATGAAAAACTGCAATTTTTTTCTTGCCTAAAGGTATCTCCGCTCTTCATGAAATACGTATTAGGAAAGTGATATTTGTCTTACGGAAATTTATTTACGTGCCGATCGGAATACTTTGATCCGAGGCCAGCACTACATTTCGAATCATTTGACTATTTGAATTTTGGAAACAATTTTCATGTTCGTTCCTACAAATTGGGAAAAGCACCGTGGGTTTTTTGCGTATTTTAGTTGTCGCGAGTGACGACTCAATTTAGGTGAGATTTCTCAAAAGATTCTGTAAATAATCGAGCACTCTTTTTTTGCGCGCAATAGTATTGTGATTGTCCTTTTTTCCGGAGCATGACTCGATATCCTGTTTTTCGGAATACACGACAACGATTCGCAATTCTAGAATCCTTGGCGTTAAATATAAATGCGATAAAAAAACATTATTTATTGAAATTTTTATCATTTGATTGACGAACGCGAACGGGGATTTCTGATGAAAAACACGTGGAAGCGTATATAAACGTGTGTTTATACCAGAGAGAACTCGGTACTTAATTTCGATTTCATTACTATTTTATGGTAATTTTGGAAACCAATGATTCGACACTGTATGTCTGCCGGAGCAAAAACGTACAATTCAATTTCAATGTATACGCAGCCATTCTATTTCGACATTAGGCGCGACACTACTGTGACGGGTAAAAACAATCAATTTCTTTGGCATTTTCTTAAAGTATACATATTCAAGAATATTAAAAAAAAATTGAAGTGAAAGTATTGAAAATTGACCAAGTTACAGGCGATTTAGTGGGGGCAGGTAGTGCAACGATTTACGTATACCACAACTTTTAATCGCGTTTTTCTCGAAACGACTATTCTCAACCTGGCCGGAATCATAAGTCTAGCTATTTGAATTAAAAAAAATTGCAGTAGCATTCGTTGTACGCAACCGTTTTTTAATTATTCTTATTTAGACGACTGTTTGCAATTATAGAATCTTTGGTGTTAAGGAGGTTGGAGGGTTAGCCACAACCCAAGATTGAAAAAAAAGAATATATGCTGTGGTTTATTTACTGAGTCCTCGCGAATTTTTTGAATTTTTTTCACCTCAAAACACCGGAGATAACAAATACTTCAATGTATGGAATTTTACGTGCGGCTAAATGGGCAAAACGTTCACACTACGGGTGATGTAATTTTTTTGGCTATTTAGCACCAAGATAAATAATTTATAACAACGGATTAACGCAAACCATTGTAAGCATTTTGTCAAAAAACCCATCTTGCCCATCGTAAACTATATATATTCAATATTCAATATTGAACCATCAATGTTTCGTGAAAAATTACGAATCTTGGGTGGCGAATGAAGAGAATGCTCCCAACCTCAATATCCGGGACGTTGCCGTATTTCGACAACGATTAATATTAATTAATGGTAATGATAAATAATCTCGTGACATAAATATAAATCGGCATAATTATGAATGACTCAAAATTTCCTTCTGAGCTGCATAAAACATTCGCTGACGCAGTTTTTTCATAATAAATATTGATAATGTTTTACTTTTTCAAGTTGGTAGTAACAAAAGTTTCTCTTTTTTACGTAATAAAAATATTGAAATGCATAATTCTGCCCTCGGATTATATATTTTATGAAAAATGAGCATATACAGAATAAATATATACCTCGTATGCATTTTTATTACGTTAATTGAGAAAAAAATCTCATAAAGCGTCATTTGACTCAACTGGACCGCTCCACCTCCTTAAATGTAAACAAGCATTTCAAAAAAAACTTTCTTTGAATGCTACTTTGTCGGCTCTTGCAGGCTTTTACGAAGCCATCCCTTTCATTTTCACCCTACGTCACATCACTAATTCCATTTCTCTAGAGACCCCCCAGAGTGTCGCTGACCGCCACGCTTTTCTATAATGCACCACCGTGTTGTATTTGCACAAGGACCCGAGAAAACCCGCGCCAAAACATAGGCGGCTATATTTGACGGCGTTTCAGTTGCGTTGCCATCGGAAAATCAGTAGGGTAAAGCCAGCAAAGAGTATGTACTTTATAAACTTTCATTTCTAGAAAAATCCATTTTGATAATACACTTTGTACTTTTTGTTTAAATTAAACTTTAGTCATTTAGGAACATTTTTTCAAATATAAGTCTTAAGTAACAATCCCGAAATATATTTTTTAAAGGCTCAAACTTAGAACTCGTCCCGTGCGCACTCTTGGGGCGCTGTGTTGCAAAGAGTGTGCATGAGAGCAGAGTAGTGGTAAGAGTGCGCACTCTTTGGTTGCGTATTCGTACCAAATACGTATTTTTAGTCTATGGTCACTATAATTTTCGTAAGCAAGCAAAACGGCGACATAACCTCTCAATAAAAACAAAAGTTGGATCACAAATTTTAAGTATAATAACATTCGTTGGGTGCAAATTAATCGCACCCCTTACAAAATATGTTTAAAATTTATAAAAAGTAAGATCAAACACATCGAAAATCTATTATTAGTCGTAAAATTGGAAATAAATACCTCAACGAAGCGAGTTGTTGTCCAACAGCTTGACATGACATATGCCACTGATAGTTCAGTAAAAGAGACGAAAACTCGGCACTTTTTAGCGTAGAATACGAATTTTTGACTGAAGGTATAGATGGTTGCATACTGAAAGTAACCGCAATAAAATGTTACCCCTCAACTCGCTCGAACCCTAAGAAATAAGGATTGAAACCTTAAGGCGTTACCCCCACTTGTAGCGCAAAAAAGGCCTTTTTCATGATTTTTTTCAAAGAAAACTACAAAACTTTTTCAATCGATCAATATACCATCTTAAAGAACGCATCTTGAAGAACTTTCAGTAATTTTTTTATTGAAAAATATTACATTGTTTAGTGGCAAATGGCCGTCAATGAAATAATGTTTTTATATACACGGTTTGCGGTGACCAACATTGCGGCGAAGTGGATCATCGGAAAAAGAAAATGCGGATGGATTTAGTCAAATATAAGTATAAACTAGTCTTTAATCGAAGGATTTTAAAACATATTCATTTTTCACAAAATGGCGGACAGTCAAAGTTAATGGTTCGATTTTAACGAAAAAAAACGGCCGTTTATTGGCTATAAAACGGCAATTTTTTTCGAAAGAAAATCGAACGATTAAAGATTACATTTTTATGTATTAAATAAGCCTGCAAAATTTCAAGAAGATCGGTTCATTAGTGTTCGAGTAATCTTGGTCACCGACTTCAGAAATGCCATTTTGAGAAAAACGCGTTTAAAGTTTCTCTTTCAACGCTCTTTCAACGCGGATTCTTCTCTTTCAACGCTCATATCTCAGTCAATTTTGTTCGGATCGACTTGAAATTTTCAGGACATATTCTCAGGTACTTATACTCCAGAAAAATGCAATAAAAAAAAATCGATTTTTTCAAAATCGCAAGTGGGGGTAACCCCTTAAAAATCGCCGTATCTCGATAATTAATAGCCCGATCGAAAAAGGTTTCAAACAAAAATTGTTTGGAATAACAAAATTCGTATAAAGCTATGTGACGTCCAACCCCCTATCTTTGAAAATAGCGGCACAAAAAACATTCGAAAATTCGAGGTTGATGCATGTGCGCGCGGAGTAGACATATCGCTGCGTCCTGGGATAGTGGTGCTCTTGCGTTTTTGTGCCGCTATTTTCAAAGATAGGGGATTGGACGTCAGATAACTTTATACGTATTTTATTATTCCAAACAACTTTTGTTTGAAATATTTTTTGGTCGGGCTATTAATTAACGAGATACGGCGTTTTTTAAGTTTTCAACCCTTATTTCTTCGGGTTGGGGCGAGTTGAGGAGCAACATTTTATTGGAGTTACTTTCAGTATGCAACCATCTACCTTCAGACAAAAATTCATATTCTACGCTGAAAAGTGCTGGGTTTTCGTCTCTTTTACTGGACTATGACAGGTTAGGTGGTGTTGAAATCACAAGAAAAAATAAAACAATTGAAAACACTACGTACTCTTTGGTAGCGCGTACTCTTTGGCGGTTCTATCCTAAAGCTGCCGCCAGCTAAGTCGTCGCGTAAGCCAGTGCACAGTTGAGCGGCCACCCATCCAAGCGTTGGCCCGAGCCAACGCTTAAGGGAGAACTTTGTCCTTGGAGTGCCATATTTCAGGTGTTTAGATTTTTTTTTTAAAGGAAACGAGTAAAGCTTTTTGAGTGCGGTTTTTTTCTTGCTTTTATTCATGATATACAGAACGTTAAAATTTTTTTTTTTAATCCAAAATGGCGGCCGTTGCAGCTCCGCGAAAACAGGTCCTCAAATCGCGGGAGGTAAACGGCTGGCATCACTGCCCCCTCTTTGTTGATCTGAAACACAAATTCAAAGCATATTATCAATCTGTGACCCTTTGGTCATGGAATGACGGATGGATTTTTTGTTTTGTACAAATTTCGGAAAATGGCGGCAATTAAAAAAAAATCGAATTGGCGCGTTTTTTTTCGCATAAGAAGATAAATAATAAATGCAAAAATGTATCTATGGAAAAAACGATCCGTCATCCCGTGAAGACATATTTTCCGAGTATGCTCTCCAAATTTCAGGTCGATATGTTAATTACAGCGGTCAGGAGAATGTCAGCCATTTTTGAAAACGTGTTTTCGAGAAAAACGCGTTTAAAGTTTTGTAATGTGTT
Source organism: Ophion ellenae (assembly GCA_963210295.1). NCBI lineage: Eukaryota > Metazoa > Arthropoda > Insecta > Hymenoptera > Ichneumonidae > Ophion > Ophion ellenae. Next base: position 24,052,884 of record OY723389.1, on the reverse strand, counting down.
TACACAAATGTGTTTATAATTACCGCTAATCGGCAATACCTGGTCCATAGAGGCATCCCTCCTCCTCTTCTAGCTGCTCATGTTGAGCCGCTAACATCTCCCGCTGCATTTCAAGGACAAAGTCGCCCTTAAAATGGTGCCGTGAGAGATCGCTTTGGGTGCGTAACTGAATAATATTTTAGTCAACACATTGTTTTCGCGGTCAAATTTACCCACCGTGTCTTTCCTTGCAGACTAACTTCTCCACCATTTTTTCTAAAAACAAAGTTGCCATTTCATTTTTCACGTAATTAGTTTTGTTAAATATTTCACAATGTTCAATGTACATTTGTAGGCTTTACGTTGCAATCGGACCAACATATTCCATGTTCCATTGCGGCTGAAAAATCGGCAGTGTCAATTCACCCCAGTTTGATAAGCGCCGAATTTTCAAGATGTCTGTCAAAGGTCGAAAAATGGATCGAGAAGGTAAACGTTTACGATCTTCGGTTTTTTTAATCTGCCCTGCAGTAAGAAACGCGACGAGAGAAGCTTCAAATAATTTCGATATTGTTGTAGGCAGAAAATGTAACATCCGTCGGCAAGGTGCATTCCTGAGGTTCCTTGCATCCTTTGCCAAAGAACATAACAGTTTGGCCAAAATGTCTATTGATGTTAAATATGTATGTGTATGTGCTTCGGAATATTTGCTTGTCCTTTTCACCATTTGTCATAATAATGATCGGCAGAAATCGCATCTTTTGTCAGCTTCGTACTTTTACCAGCCGGATTACATCGTGTTTTTCTCTCTCCCACCCTCTCTCTCTCTCTCGCTTCCTGAGCCTACAGGGACATCAAAGACGAAGGAAAATAAATGAAACGATACTTGAGTAAATAATACCGTACAGGCAGGTAAAGATACTGCAATATATTTTATGGATGTTATTCAGGAAATTCATTCAAGAAATCGTAACGCGAAATACGTGAAATTGTATTGAGATGCCAACAGGTTACCGTGAGCCTTGCTACAAAGACGTCACAAAATCAAGTTTCCTTTCCATGAACGAAAATCTTCTTTTCCGACCTAACAAAATAATGGAGATGGAAGAAAAATCCAGGCACCAACAAGACAGACAGCAGAGCAACCAAGACAGCCAAAAGCACTTGCAGGCTTCAATCTTTTTATGTTGCAATGTTCGATTTTCCAGTCCCCTTTTTACTCGCCATCTAGAAAACAGGAATCACACTTCTTCGATAATTTATTCCTCTGATTTCAATAATTCAATAATTGCGTCTCATTTTGCACTGGCCCTCCAACCCCATGTTCTCTCCCTTTTCGGAAGTTGCATCTACGAAAAATGATATCCGTCAATTTTTTCATCAACCACCTATCCATCTTGCCGACTTCCCAAGGGTGGAACATTTTTTTCCATACGATGTCAATGGCAAAGCCCGAATATGCTCCTAGCATGGGGATAAAAAATCATTTTCCTCACGGATACTCATTAGGCGAAATCAATCAGGCAAAAACAGAAATTCGACTGATTTATATCTCGTAGTGCATCATCCGATTTGGGCGCGTTTCCACGCTCGTGTTCCGGTCCCGAGATCAAAGTCGTGTCGTGCGCCCTCATCACGCAATAAACTGGCATACGAGCACCAACGAATGCAGACGTGAGACGTTACGAAGAGTGTGTATATCACGGGGAAAGAGCGAGCGAGGGAGAGAGAGGGAGAGAGAGAGAGAGAGAGAGAGAGAGAGAGAGAGAGAGAGAGTAGTACGAGACGAGAGTTTCGATGCGCGCTCGTGAGAATCGTATTAGAGGATGCATATATACACATGTAGCAGGTATAGGCGCCGCCGACGGGACCCTTCGAGATCGGTACCACCTGTTGCTCGTACGTACATTATCCTCTCTCTCTCTTCTTCACCCTGTTTTCCTCTCTATCTGTCGCTCCGGGTCTCGGAACCTCGCGTCTATCCCCCCGACGTCGAGCCTCCCCACCATTGCGATCACCGACGAACTTTTGGTGGGGGTTATTGTGGTTTATCCCATTGGTCAGGAGGCACGTGCTGTTCGAGGGTGACTTGCTCCCCGAGCGCATAAATCCCGCGGTTAGCCACGAAAACCCTCAGAATCCCTTCGAGGACCGAGCCGGTGTCTTCGAGCTAGCATTGAAACGACAATACTCAAAGAACGCTGCCGAATCACGGACAAATTTCGACTCCGCAAAGTCAACTTGCCAATCGGTCAAGTACACCCGAGACCTGTTCTCGTCTCTCAACGTGTTCCCAAAAGAACTAATTGGAGACGTACGTGTTAAAAATCGACAAGTGCGCGTATCAGTGTGTCAAAATCGATTGGTCAATTGGTCATTAGGATTCGCGTGTTTCCGCGAGCAAAAGTTTCGGCAAGTCTTATTGGTTCGTCAAGACTTATTGGTTTGTCAGTGTACATTCGGTATGGAGCTCCAGGAGATGTTTCGTTACGGTTACATGTACCCACCTCAGGAGGAGGGCACGCCGACCTATCTGGAATTACCGGACTACTCGTATCTGAAGGAAAAGAGCGTTATACTGCCACCGGTCAGTTCGGTGATGACGATACAGCCCCGTTGCGTCGCTTACGACAACAACAGCGACGGTTGGCACACACCGAGCCCACCGGCCAGTCTGCGATCGGTTAGTCCATCAACGACCACCGGCTCGATCATTTCCGAGCACTGTGTCGATTCCCTGATCAATCCTGTCGCCAGTCCAATTTGCATCGCCTCCAGTCGCAACGCCAACCTGATGCACCACCAGGAACAACACCATCATCAACAGCAGCAACAGCAGCTGCAACAGCAACATCAAGAGCTGAAACGTTGCGCGCGTTCCCGCGTCAACCTGGTGGATCATACGAACGAGGGACCACGCAGTTTGCTGCAGGTCCACGTTGAACTCAGACGCTCCAGGGACCAGGAGGAAGAGGAAATGGAGGACGACGAGGAAGAGGAGAATCGGGACGAGAGCAACGAGGAAAAAGTTCACTCTTCGAGGAGAAGTGTCGCGAGTACGTCGAGCAGCCAATTCTCGGATGGCATGGACATGGACCTGGAGAGCGACGGTGCCAACAGCGAAATTGAGGAACCCAATGGACGAAGAAAAGCAGGCAAACACGTCAGCTCGAACGTCGTGAGGAAACGCCGATTGGCGGCAAACGCGAGGGAAAGAAGACGAATGCAAAATCTCAACAAAGCATTCGACAGGCTACGGGCTTATTTGCCATCGTTGGGAAACGACAGACAATTGTCCAAATACGAAACACTCCAGATGGCCCAGTCATACATCACAGCACTCTATGATCTACTTCAGTGACGAGTCAGCGTTGTTTTTCTTTCTTATTACTTTTGTTATAACTGTTATCACTATTGTACATAGACGAGGGAAGAGATAACAGCACCGAAAATACCACTGAGTGCTCTTTCGGCGCGAATCTCGAAAGAGACAGCTACAAAGGGAAGCTTGTACATATGTATTGTGTGATTCGGAGGAACAAATGTGTAGATAATGCGGAAGCTACTGGGCTTCGAGATCTCGTTTATTGTATATTTTCAATATAAATATTGTACGGAAAATGCGAAGCGTAAAAACAAACGAATCAAGTACGAAACACACGAGAGCTGTTGTAAATATATTTGTATTATTTTGCCAGGTAAATGAAGCGATAGTGGCCTCGCGTTAAATGGTACGCAAATAGAATTTAGGCGATCGAGAGACTGATGAATTAAGATTACAAGCTATATATATATATATATATGTATATAAATATTTTTCTAACAAACTTGAATGTCGTAATAAACTGCCGAGAGAGTATCCACGAGCTCGCATTGTTTCTCTTTTTCTGATCATACCACCCGTGACATCCCAGACCCATTTGAAGGGACCCTCGTTCTGAATGAACCCACGTTGGCAATCTACTAATGATCCTCCATCTAGCCACAAAATTTGGGGTATCCAATACAAATTTTCGTCCTTCACCCGTGGTCAACTCCCGTTGAAGATTACAACTACGACGAAATGTGTAAGGTTGAAAAGACACGGGGGCGTCATCGGTGGTCCTCGGGTGTCACCCGAAACCGCGTGGACTTGGGTGCCCCGGGTGCCGGGTTTCATCGCAATTTGAGAGCAGCCTATCCTCCGCTATATCGCCTTCGGGACCTTCCCTCTTGGCCCGAGGGCAACCGAAAACAGAAGACACAGAGTGAGACAGAAGGAGAAAGATAGAGAGAGAATATGAAATCCTCCGTTGCCTCTACCTTGGACGCGTTTTTTTTTTGTTTAAGCGTTACTTCGGGCGAAGAAGCAACACGACCAGGGGATCACCGTTTTACAGTGTGGTTGATCGTTTTGCCACGGCAACTGTTTGTATTGCGGAATCCCTATAGAGGCGAATTTATAATGAGATGATCCAATCAGCTTCGCCCTCGCCGACTCTTTTTTTTCTACAGCTCCAACTTGCTAAATGCTTCACTTCCGGTGTCTCCGGAAACCCGTGACGTGAGCGAAGGCTGGTTATGCGCATGGTACCTAAAGACCGCATTGATCTACCCGCACATATTCGGACTAGGTAGCCCAATGTCGTTGGGGCGTACTCTTTCGTTGGTATTGCTCGTAAGCTAGCGTTATTTTTGTTTAAGGGGCTACATCTACCTAGAGGCCCGAAGAAAATTGCCATATTCCGATTTTTTGCGGGGAAACGGTTGGTGAAAAATAAACGCACTTATTTAACACAAAGGTACATATATTGAGAGCTTTGAAAAACCACAAAAAAATTAACAAAAACATGAATTTTTTTCGCGATGTTTGGTGGTGGACGCGCTCCAGCTTAAACGGTCCATTCAAAATCTAAAGACCAAACGGATTATTCAAGGTAACAATAAATACAAGTTGTTGACGATCGTCGATTTTTTAAATAACTTTTTTCAACAACGTGGAATTAGACTCGAGCGTACAAAATGTATGAAAAAAGTCGTCATTTTTACGCAACTTAAATTGAAGCTCGATTTTTAAAAAGGGAGATCGTCAACAACCCTTAAGGGGTTACCCCCACTTGCGATTTTGAAAAAATCGATTTCTTTTTTATTGAATTTTTTTGTAGTATAAGTATCTGAGAATATGTCCTGAAAATTTCAAGTCGATCCGAACAAAATTGACTGAGATATGAGCGTTGAAAGAGAAGAATCCGCGTTGAAAGAGCATTGAAAGAGAAACTTTAAACGCGTTTTTCTCAAAATGGCATTTCTGAAGTCGGTGACCAAGATTACTCGAACACTAATGAACCGATCTTCTTGAAATTTTGCAGGCTTATTTAATACATAAAAATGTAGTCTTTAATCGTTCGATTTTTTTTTCGAAAAAAAATGGCCGTTTTATAGCCAAAAAACGGCCGTTTTTTTCGTTAAAATCGAACCATTAACTTTGACTGTCCGCCATTTTGTGAAAAATGTATATTTTTTAAAATCCTTCGATTAAAGACTAGTTTATACTTATATTTGACTAAATCCATCCGCATTTTTTTTTTCAGATGATCCACTTCGCCGCAATGTTGGTCACCGCAAACCGTGTATATAAAAACATTATTTCATTGCCGGCCATTTGCCACTAAACAATGTAATATTTTTCAATAAAAACATTGCTGAAAATTCTTCAAGATGTGTTCTTTAAGATGGTATATTGATCGATTAAAAAAGTTTTGTAGTTTTCTTTTAAAAAATTCATGAAAAAGGCCTTTTTTGCGCTACAAGTGGGGGTAACACCTTAAACTTGTCGCGGACTTTTTCGGGGTTTCAACAAGCCCAATGTCATTTTCACGGCAACCCCAAAATCCCAGATGTTCCATGCAGGAACAATCAGTCAGAAGTATTTGCGAAAATCCGGATCGGAAGATGATCCGATGGCGATTTCATAAGCAAATGTAGCTGCAGATAAGAATTGCCTTCTCCTTTTGGCAAATCTTTTAGCCAAATACCACCGATCAAAATCCATTGCAAGCTTGAGATAATCTCGTGAACCAATGAAATTGACATTCTTTGAGAGAGTAATTGCAGGACCTCCACTTGGTGTCTCGTCTATTCCGCTTCCAACATACGTATACATATCACTCGTGAGTTGCGGAGCTTCTGTAGCTTCGTGGTCTCGTCCTTCAAGGCCCCACAATGCACACCCCAAGAGCAATTACCGGTATGCAATAAATCAATTATATATCCGAAACTGTTACGTATTTCCGACTTCCTCTCTTTCCCTTTCGTCCTCGCTGTTTTTTCCCTTCGCGGTTTACTCTCTTACGCGGTGTTTCCTCCAGAGCTTATGCCAACGCGGGCTGTGCCTATACGAAAAAGAAAAAGGAGAAGAGAAAAGGGGGGAAAAAAGAAACAACATCGTCTTTCGCCACAGCGCCGTTCAACCTTCCGGGCTTGGCGAGGCTTCTTCTTCCTTTCTTCTCTTCCATCCAGGGCTCAGGATGGTGGTGGGACTCATTATCCGCAAAGTTACGATCGGCCGTTCGTTATAAGTGTGCCGAGAGCTATACCGAGTCGACGAAGCACCGATGATGGCTGAAAAGCGCGCGTGTTACCACCAGGGTCCTGGTATGAATATGTGCACACGTGGGTACGTATACGTATGCACGTGTATGAACACATACAGAGGGGCGTCTGGGTATGCCAACGTATGAATGCACGAGCGCTTCTGCGTTTCGTGAGGGATCGACCATTCGCCATGAGCTATTGTATCGGTAGTGCAGCAACCGCAAAAGCGGTAGCAGTCACGTTCAGAAACGAACCCCGAGGCTCGTACAGATTTTCATATTGTTGCTCGGAGCATTTTGTCTGGGCAGATAGTGAAACGGAACGGGAAAGTCAAGTGTAGCAACGAGACCGGGAAAGCAGAGTAATTCGCTCCAGTCCAGTCGATTGCTGTACAATATGGGAAAATGTTGAGTTCATGGGAATGCAGGAAACGCTGTACTCATGAGATAGCGCAATTGGTAGGGGAACTCGGGGCAAGATGAACACGCGGGATAAGATGAATCCTAGCTGCTAAACAGTGTGGGTGGACACAGTGCTCCCGTTGGAGTTTGGAGGGTGGTAGAGAGGTGAATGAGTGATAGTGTTGAGATCTAATTTTTCGTCAAGTTTACCATCGTTCCAGTTCATCTGAGTTGCTGATATTGATTAGAGACGGGTAGATGAACGCGTGAAAGTTCTCATCATTAAGGGGTAAGGCCACAGTAGAATTTTCAAGAAAAAAGATTTTTGTTTCTCGTTAAAACGCTGCTTCATCATCATGAGAATAAGTTACTATTCGATTCATAGCAAGAACATTTTTTTTTAATGACTTTGAGCGTATGACGTAAGCTCACGTCTGACACGGCCATAGAGTACCTAAAACTTTAAACGCGTTTTTCTCGAAGCAACTTTTTTCATACAACATAACAACAGTTATGTTCCTAATTGCATTTCGCAGTTCGCACGTATGGAATTTCTGATGAATCGAAAACTTTTCATTTTATGAGCAGTTTCATACGAAATTGTTTCACTGAAAATTCATTCAAATACCTACGACTTTTGAATAAAGCAATCTTTTTCAAATTCCGTACGTACTTCTCTAGGTATTCGAATGTAGATTGACGAGAATTTTTTTTTGTTCTAGGTAAAAAATTGTGGATGCTAAATGTCACGCCGCGGAGCGCCTAAAAAAGATAAAAGGAAAGATTAGTAGTCGGCCATTTTGTACATCGAAACAAAAAAATATATATTTTCTAACAGGTTGATATTCATACTAAATAGATGTGTAATTAATTTTATGAGTGAATCACTTTTTCATACGGAAAGAAAATTGTTAAATTCGCACATGATTTTATAACCGTTACTGTGGCCTAACCCCTTAACCCTAGAGTTACAAACCGAGGTAGATATCTACCCCAGACTTTTGTTCGCAAAATGACGTTTTGGCGAGTTTTTAGCACTTTGAGGTATTTAAATCGATTTTTCACCAACTAAACTTGAATGGAATTGAATTTGCTTTTTACCATTCTCTGCTGCATGAGAGAACGAAGAATTCATGTATTGCATTCATGTATGCAACGGGGTAAATATTTACCCCGGTTTGTAGTTTAAAGGTAGAAAAAATGGTTTTGTAGTTCTGGGGTTAATATAATAAGATTGGATTATCAGAAATTTTCAAGGTAATTGTGTGATTTTTTATTAATTCGTCAACCGTCTTATGGGGCAAGATGAATACAAGCTATCGCAAAGCCGTTATATTTTCCACCGTACCACTATTTACGTTAGAAAGGGTGAAATGAAACTCGCAAAGCCTTTGGTTCTTCTTCAACTGGTGTTTCTACCAGGGGAAGAAGAAGAACTTTCAAATTATTAAAATCATATGGAAGCAAGCTTATTCGGACTAAATACTACAGAACTTACAATCAGACGATTGGCTTATCAAGTTGCTGGTATTGAGAATTAAACCACTTTTATATGCGAAAGATGCCAATAGTTCGTGTCCCATCATTCTCCCAGTGCTGTTTCATTTTGCCCCGCATACGGGATAAGGTAGGAAAAATAAAGGTTTAATTAAAAATATGTATCGTATGGTAAACATCAGATAGACTGATTTTTGTAGTTCCAAAATTAAAAGATTAATGAATGTTGATTAGTTTGAAAACATAATTAAAGTTGGCTTACTCCTATATCTATTGTTTTATATGATCATGACCTTAGCATTATCATCTTGCTCTTACTTCCGCTATGTGGGAAAAAAAATGTTATGTAGTATAGGAAACATGGGAGCCATTTTTTACGTGGAACGAATATTCGAAATCATTTCAGTTCCCGATAAGATTTGCCTTCGAAGTACGTAAGGAAATCGGAAAATATTGATTTTTGATCATGTAAAGGATGTTTGAAAAGAAAATTTTTTTTCGATAAAAAAACATCGCCGACCATATTTTTTTCGGAAAAAGTTCTCCACATATTAAAAATCTGCTCCATACTTCGATGTAGAATGTTTTTATGAGGGACCCCGAAAAAATTCATGTCGATAGGTCAAGGAGTTGTGGCCACAGGACATTATCAGACAAATAGTGACTCGCTTCATCGAGCTTCAGCTTTTTTGTCATAAAACGTTGTGAAAAAGTTTGTAAAGATACTTGAAGATATATGGAATAACGACCACTTAACGGAATTTTCATCCTATCAAATGAATATCCACAAAAAATTGTTAAAATTCACCATTTTTGCGGGCTCCAGATTGGTAGTCTCCCTCAAGGGGCTGCATCTACCTAGAGGCCCGAAAAAAATGCCAAATACCGATTTTTTTCTGGCAAACGGTTGGTGAAAAAAAATGCTTTTTTTTTGATTTGTGATTGTAGATTTAGCCCGTTAATTATCGGAACTATCCCATTTACTCCCTTGCCCTAGCCATTACACGCAAACTTATCACAGGTTACTACAGTTTTCCGCTAAAAACTGGCCCAAAAAAGCGTCAATCGCGAGTCATTTACTCCTCTCATGAACCGCGACAAACGTTCCTTCATGCCACGCGCTCTCTAGGCAAACTGTTACACAAGAACACTGCGATACTTTATACTACGCTTATATTGTTTTGCACTCTGCGCCAACGAGCACTTCTCGAGCTTCGAGTGCTCGTGCTGAGGCCCGACAATTATTATGTACGGTACTCGCGAGGGTATATCAACTTGGCGCGTGTAACCACCATTAAACCATACAGACGTGCCACATCGGAAGCTGCAGCGTATCGTATATTATAGTTTAATGAATGTACTTTGCTTACGATAATGATATATAATGATGCCTATTTTTAGCACCGGAGACGAGAATAAAAACCGTGAAATTAATAGCAAGGGTCAATGCGCCTCTCGAGGCTCCTCGGTGCATCGTACACGCTGAACTAGTCGGAGCAAAAAATGATTGCAAACGGACTATGGTCGATGCGAGCAATCGATAGTGGATAGAGTTGCCACTTTCGGAAATAAAAATTTGGACTTATCGCCCGTTGTCCCATGTAGAGGTTGCCATGAGTTGACCAATGTTACGATCAGGCCAATATTGGGACCATCGTATAAGCCAACAAAAGAGAAATAATATTGGCCCATTACTGCTCTAAACTGAAAACTGGCACAATATCAGCCCATCTCTAAAGCCTGTCCTGGCCCATCTTTAAAAACTAATAAACAGCCGTGATAGATAAACAATATTTGCCAATTTTTAAACTGGTGATGCTGAAGTACTGCCAATTACATTGGCCCATTTTTGTTCCGTTATAAATTGAGAACTGGCACAGTATCAGCCCATTACTAAAACCTATCCGGGCCCATCTGTTAAAACCAATAAACATCCGTGATAGTTCATCGAAATTTGTCAATTTCAAAACTGGCAATGCTAAAATACTGGAAATTACATTTAATTAATCTAAGCCCTTTATTGGCTAAGTGGATCAGACCATACCTGCTTTTATTTTATTTAAGCCTTGGGTTATTCATTATCTGTATATTGTGCCAGAATAGGCAAATAACTGGCACGTCATATATATTGATCGTCTGTATTTTGTAGTTCAGTTTTTGTAATCAAGTCTTGGCCCATTATTGGCATTTGTAAATAACCAACATAAGTAAGTAAAATATGCCAATTTTGAAACCTGTCATACACGCAAATCACAATTTATTTCAAGGTTATTCCATGAAATATGTATCCATAAGGACCAATCCCGGACCAATCTTGGCCCGATATAGGTTGAATATTTATCACGCACTCAAACAAACCCACACAAACTCACGGCCCAATATTCTAGATAGACTAACTTCTAGATAAACCAACTGTGACGGCCCATCATAGAGCCAGTGGTCAATTTCTACATAGGCCCTTTAAGAGGGCCCACATAGGGCCAAGTGCAATCACCAACATTGGCGCTACAATGAATTAAATCATTGGCCCAATAATTGTTGGCTCTGTTGGCCGATATCGGGCCGTTCTAATCATTTCTGCAAAGGCATCTCATTGGTAAATACTCACGGCCCAATATTCTAGAAAGGCTAACTGTGAAGGCCCGTCCCAGGCCCAACTGTCAATCTCTACATGGGGTGAGGTGCAGGGGCAATAGCTGTGCACAAATGACGCTAAATTAGTTAATAAAGATAATTAATTAGTTGTCCTGCAAATGTCCCAAGATAACTAATAAGTTGGCCTACATATAGTTTATGAATTGTCCTTTTTTTTACTTTGTATTCTTAAGGCGAGGCACCACTGTGACAGGTACAAAAATAGCGATTTTGTTTTGCATTTTCTCAAAGCATACATATTCAAGAATATTTGAAAAATGTTTAGGTTAAGATATTGAAAGTATTGGACCTAAATTGGAAACTGAAATATTGAGATATTGGACCAAGATGATTATGAGATAATTAAGATTATTATGGAATATCCAAAATGCTTATGAGATAACTAAAATGGTTATGAGATAACCAAGATGATTATGAGATAATCACCTTGATTGATAAATTATGATCACCTCAATTATCTCACAATCATATTGACCATCGTGTAATCACCTTAATTATGTCATGATCATCTAAACTTTCTTATATTCATCTTGATTATCTCATGATCATCTTGGTTATCTCATGATCATATTCATTATCTCATAATTAACCTGGTTATCTTATAATCATCTGGGTTATCTCATCATATTCTTGGTTATCTCGTAATCATCTTGATTATCTCATAATTATCTTGATTATCTTATAATTCCCTGGGTTATCTCATAATCATCTTAGTATTGATCATCTTGATTATCTCACCATCATCTTGGTTATCCCATAGTCATCTTGATTATCTCATATTCATCTTGGTTATTTCATAATCATCTCGAAATCGCCGTAGTTATCTCATAATCATTTTCATTATCTCATAATCATCGCCATGCCTCTTTTCAAAATTTAATTAGTTAAAGTAAATTCGAATTTGAGATTTCGACTATTTCTGTAGTACTGGAGTTGCCCATCGGTAGATGATTGTATGTGAAATTGTAGTTCGACTGAGAAATCAAGTTCTCAAGCCCGACTTTATTTGGTCGGAAGGCTTCGAGATCCCCCATAGAATCTTCGCTTAAGAATAACTGCAGACAAAGTAAAAAATTCACTCATGGTTGAACTTCAATAAATATAGAGTCAGGGGGGAGTACCTCTAGGCGAGGAAAAGATTGGCTGATTTTTATGATTTTTTTTTAAGGACAGATTTCTTCACTATTTTTTAGACTTATGGTATGTTTTATTGCCACTTTTGGCCGCAACATGGTATTTTTTTTATTAATCTTTAAAAATGCCAGATGTATGGCACGGTCTTCTAAACTACAATTTCAAAACTGGCGTGACGTATAGCTACAAAACTAATCTACCGATTCTGATGAAATTTGACATAAATATTTCTAACCTGATTTTTTTTAAACATGACTAAATGTTTTTGACATTTTTTTAAAAGTATTTTTTATTGCAAAATATGGCCATTTTTCCGGAAAATTCTATATTTTTGTTTTACAGCGTGTACCATTTAATCGATTTTCAACATTTCTCACTTTTTTTTGGTTCATATTCTGCGTATGAGTGTACATGAAAATAAAATCTTCGTTGATTTTTTTTCAGGATATTCCCGCCGACCCTACGTATCACGTCGCCTGACAACATCCGCCGCAGCCCGTTTGAAGGACCGTGTCATACCTTCGCCATTTTTAAAGATGAATAAAAAAATATTATGTAACAGCCAAAAGTAGTAATAAAACTTACCCTAAGTCTCAAAAATAGTGAAGAAATCCATTTAGATTTAGTTTAGAAATTTTAGAAAAAATTTACAAAATTTTTAGAAATTCCCTTTAGAAACAAATCATGAAAATGAGCAATTTTTTCGTTGCCTGAAGGTATCGTCCCCCTTAAGTTCCGCGTTGAGTGTTCATCACCAACGCGGCTCAAGTTTATACTTGATCAATTATTTTAAAAATGATCATCTATTGTTGCAGAACTGTAAGATTTTTCACAACGGCTTCCTTTGATGAGCTATGGCGTTACAATGCCACCCAAACCCTGCGGTTGAATTTTAGAGGCAAGCAGCGTAAGATCCTCGCGGCTTCCGCCGATGCACGCGCCTCTCGCTGTCTCTGTTTTCCTCTCTGCGAGTTAAATAGTCTAAAAATGAGAGAAAAGAAGGCTCCCAGCACGCGTGTGGCGGACGCCGAAGGAAGTGAGGCTTCTCTATAAAAATATATACATAGCTGATACTATAGTCCCACTAGGGGTAAAGTTACTATGGTACAAAAAAATCATTTTATACAATTTGACGAACGGTTCGTCCGGAAAAAAATCCTGATGAATATTTATTTTTGCAATTTCACTATACATAATGTAGAACTACAATTTTAAAAAATCGTAAAAAAATTGCGAAAAAAACAACCACAAAACCGAACAACCAGAAATTGAAAATAGTAGAATGAAAATTAAACTGAAAAAAATTAATGACTGCATCAATATTTTGCAATTTATTGATCTCAATTTTGGCGTTTTTCTGTTATTTGCAACTTCTACGTGCTTTTTCGCCATTTTTTCATTAACATTGTAAGTGTTTGCAATTTTTTCCACAATGAAGTCCGCACCAAGTTTTTTTAAACAATTGTGAACCATTCTCAGAAACAACAATCGTAGGCCGTTGTTTTAATGAATAATCGTTTCAATCAATAACGTTTGTGCTCCTTGTTTATAAAATAGGCGCGGTAGCACTTTTTGAACGAAGATGTTCATTAAACCTTTGTGAAATCTTCACTCATGTTGTTAGAAGCTTGTTATAAATAACAACGTTGCACCTCCGTTCTTTGATTAATGGAGGCTTTGTCCTTGGAGTGCCATATTTCAGGTGTTTACATTTTTTTTTTTTTAAAGGAAACGAGTAAAGCTTTTTGAGTGCGGTTTTTTTCTTGCTTTTATTCATGATATACAGAATGTTAAAAAAAAAAATTTGAAAAAAAAAACCAAAATGGCGGCCTTTGCAGCTCCGAGAAAACAGGTCCTTAAATCGCGGGAGATAAACGGCTGACATCACTGCCCCCTCTTTGTTGATCTGAAACGTAAATTCAAAACATATTATCAATCTGTCCCTTTGGTCATGGAATGACGGATGGGTTTTTCGTTTAGTACAAATTTCGTGACCAAAGGGATATTATCCCTTTGGTCATGGAATGACGGATGGGTTTTTCGTTTAGTACAAATTTCGGAAAATAGCGGCAATTTAAAAAAAATCGAATTTTCGCGTTTTTTTTTCGCATAAAAAGATAAATAAAAAATGCAAAAATGTATCTATCGAAAAAACGATCCGTCATTCCGTAAAGACATATTTTCTGAGTATGCTCTCCATATTTCAGGTCGATATGTTAATTACAGCGGTCAGGAGAATGTCAGCCATTTTTAAAAACGTGTTTTCGAGAAAAACGCGTTTAAAGTTTTGTAATGTGTTTACATAAATGTGTTTATAATTACCGCTAATCGGCAATGCCTGGTCCATAGAGGCATCCCTTCTCTTCTTCTAGCTGCTCATGTTGAGCCGCTAACATCTCCCGCTGCATTTCAAGGACAAAGTCTCCCTTAAATTTTTGTCATATCTTACTCACTGTCTTGTGCCGCACTGTCCTCGATTAAACTTTTGTGATATCTTTACTGATGTCAGACCGTTGTTAATTATAACAATAATCCATCAACGTGAGTGAAGATATCACAAAAGTTTCATCAGAATTCTCGTTTAAAAGGGTAATATAAAAATTAATTTAAGTAATATAAAAGTAAAATAGTTGGCCACCAAGATCATGTGATTTGACGCCATTGGACTTCTTTCTTTGTGGTTTTTCTGAGAGAAAAAGTGTATGCCAATGATCCACAGACCATTCCGGAGCTCAAGGGAGCACTTGGACGCACCGTTAAGGGGTTATACACAGTTGAAATTTTCGAAAAAGCGATTTAAAAAAAATCATAATGTACATTTTTTAAGTACACACACCGAAAATGTCTTATCAATCCGGTGAATATTCTCGAAGTTACACGCACATTTGTAATTACGTGTCAGAGCATTCGAAACTGCTTTTGAAACTTCAAATGCGTTTTTCTCAAAACTGTGTTTTTGAAGTCGGTGAGCAAGATTTCTCGGAAACGGCTGAACCGATCAGTCTCAAATTTTGACACAATCTTTTCAAGTATATTTTTAGTAATTAACCAAAGGTTTTTTCTCACCAATAAATATTTTCCATTTTATAAACAATTTAAGGCGTAAATTTTTGTCAAAAATCGATCTTTTTGGAAGCCGCCATTTTGTCGAAAATTATTATTTTGCTTATTCCTTCGATGAATTACAAGATAATCCATTATATTAACGAAATATTTTTGGTTTTTTCATTTTAGATGATCCAGTCCAGAGATATCGTGCTCACCGCAAGACGACACCTTTTAGAGGTGCTCCCGGAGATCATCTATAGCAGCGTTCAAAATAATCATTTTTCCAAATAAAAAATGTTATAATACAGTTAAAAGTTACCATAATATGTGTACAAATTTTTACGTTAATAGATTTGAAGATCTTCTCGAGAAAATTTCTTGAAAAATCGATTTTTTGGGCCTCCTAACTGTATATAACCCCTAAATGAAATTGGTCCGCAATTATGCCAAAATGTTATTGAAAATTTCGTCAAAAGAGTGAACGTTTGCAAACAGAGACGAGGCGGCCATTTATCGGATATTGTGTCCACACATGACCTCCATGTTTGTACCTCATATTTAAGGCGTTACCCCCACTTGTAGCGCAAAAAAAAGGCCTTTTTCATGAATTTTTTTAAAGAAAACTACAAAACTTTTTTAATCGATCAATATACCATCTTAAAGAACACATCTTGAAGAACTTTCAGTCATTTTTTGATTGAAAAATATTACATTGTTTAGTGGCAAATGGCCGTCAATGAAATAATGTTTTTATATACAAGGTTTGCGGTGACCAACATTGCGGCGAAGTGGATCATCTGAAAAAAAAATGCGGATGGATTTAGTCAAATATAAGTACAAAGTAGTCTCTAATCGAAGGATTTTAAAAAATATTCATTTTTCACAAAATGGCGGGCAGTCAAAGTTAATTGTTCGATTTTAACGAAAAAAACGGCCGTTTTTTGGCTATAAAACGGCCATTTTTTTTTCGAAAAATAAATCGAACGATTAAAGACTACATTTTTATGTATTAAATA
>OY723389.1:24016581-24031581 GCA_963210295.1 Ophion ellenae | reverse complement strand
TTTGCCGTTTGTGCGTCAAAAACGCGTTGCTGTATAAACGTGTCGGTAATAAACAGCCGTGCAATTAATTTACTTTCGAAAAGTCGAACAAATCCCGATTAGGTTCAACTTGCATGATCATATCGTACTCGGGAAATCATTGAACGTGTATTCCTTGACAATGCGCTTCTCCTCGAAATAAGTGACTTCTGGAAAACAACACGAGCCATATACGGGGTGTCCCTCTTATCTCTGCCACTGGAAATAACTCGGTAATTATCGACGTCACAAAAAAATGTTCCGGACAAAAGTTGTACGGTGTGAAGGGGACCATCAAATGCGACCAATTTTTTTTTATTTCGTTGGAGGCGCTGACGCACAGTGAAGGTCACCTCCACTTTTTTGAATGGTATGGTACATTTTTTTTCAACCATCTTGTGGAGCACCTCAAGCCGCATTGAGGGGGTATCCCCACTTGCGATTTTGAAAAAATCGATTTTTTTTATTGCATTTTTTTGAAGTATAAGTATCTGAGAATATGTCCTGAAAATTTCAAGTCGATCCGAACAAAATTGACTGAGATATGAGCGTTGAAAGAGAAGAATCCGCGTTGAAAGAGCGTTGAAAGAGAAACTTTAAACGCGTTTTTCTCAAAATGGCATTTCTGAAGTCGGTGACCAAGATTACTCGAACACTAATGAACCGATCTTCTTGAAATTTTGCAGGCTTATTTAATACATAAAAATGTAGTCTTTAATCGTTCGATTTTTTTTTTCGAAAAGAAATGGCCGTTTTATAGCCAAAAAACGGCCGTTTTTTTCGTTAAAATCGAACTATTAACTTTGACTGTCCGCCATTTTGTGAAAAATTAATATTTTTTAAAATCCTTCGATTAAAGACTAGTTTATACTTATATTTGACTAAATCCATACGCATTTTTTTTCAGATGATCCGCTTCGCCGCAATGTTGGTCACCGCAAACCGTGTATATAAAAACATTATTTCATTGACGGCCATTTGCAACTAAACAATGTAATATTTTTCAATAAAAAAATTACCGAAAGTTCTTCAAGATGTGTCCTTTAAGATGGTATATTGATCGATTAAAAAAGTTTTGTAGTTTTCTTTAAAAAAAAATCATGCAAAAGGCCTTTTTTGCGCTACAAGTGGGGGTAACGCCTTAAAAACATTAGGGGGTCAAAGTCGTTCGAGGTCATCCAAGGTTACCTATTAAAATGAAATACAAATCTACATATCTCGGTTCACTACCAAATATTTGGTAGTGATTCGAGATATTTAGATTTTTATCATCGATACTGTTGAAATTCCGAACTTTGAATGCTCCGACGGTTTAAAATTCCGAATTTTAGTGTTCCGAAATTCAAGATGAGGCCGGGTTGAAATTCCGAACTTTGAATGGTCAGAACGCTCAAAACTCCGAAAGAATTTTACACCAAAGACCAAAACCCCGAAAATCTTAACAGTGTCAAAATAATTTGGCTATGAAAGTTTTGGAAGTTTCAAAATTTTCAATAAACCGACGAATTATTTCAAGATTTTCGTATTCATTAAGAAGTAATTTGCGTAAAATTTGAAATTTGTCTAGACAATGTTATACGTTCCACATCATTTACAGTCAACTGTGTAGACTTTCGCTGGCATGATCTACACAATGGACTGTAAATGATGTAGAACTTATAAAATTATCTAGACAAATTTCAAAATTGACGTAAAATCACTTCTTAATAAAAAAAAAGATTCTTGAAATAATTCGTCGATTTTTTGAAAAATTTGAAGCTTTCGAAACTTCCATAGCCGAATTATTTTGACGGTGTTCAGATTTTCGGAGTTTTGGTCTTTCGTGTAAGATTCTTTCGGAGTTTTGATCTTCCGAGGTGGTATATTTTCGGACTTTTGTGCCTTTTGACCATTCAAAGTTCGGAATTGCAACCCGGCCCCGTGTTTTTGTGACGTCGATAATCACCGAGTTTCTTCGGGTGCCGGAGATAAGAGGGACACCCTGTATACGTGCAATTTTCGTTGCACAGGCAGCTGCGAGTGTGCGGGGTTATCGCCTCGCCTTATAATTCTCGAATAAAGGAGAGACGGAGCGGATACTCTTCCGCCATTTTCCGAAATATGCACCGGACAAATTACGTTTTCCGAGACTTAATTTACGGTCGAACCGGTGAGAGACCCGCGCGCGACGTAAATCTCGAACGGGGCTGTAAGAAGCGCTTGGCGAAACCGTAATAGCATCTCGGGCGCTCATCATTATCTTCTGCTTGCGGACGTTGAGCATTGTACGTCGGGATGTCCGAGAAACGCGTATATCTGTAATATAGTACACGCGATTCTTGCCAACGCAGCAGAGTATTATCCGCACTTTTCCGCGTTACGAGAGTCTTCGTCCTTCCGTCCCGGGGGCAACCGTTTCTAGAGGAAATTTTTCGAAATTAATCTCATACGTACCTACCCCAGAACACGGGACGATGTCCATCAAGGGGTGGGTAGGGGTTTCACCGTGAAAATTAAAACACTTTTTTGCGAATTTTTTTCATCTGTATGGATAGAGTAAATTGATTGAAACCTTTTGTACATTGTTAAGTGTCATTTCATGAACATTCCGTGAAATTTGTACGCGAAAATATCCACAAACAAGCCGGTGGCAAAGCTTTTCCAAGAACGCCTTTGGAAAAACACGACCTGCGGTGTTCACTGTATATCAGCTAGAAATTATCGGAAATCAAGTACCATTAAAATTTAGTCAAAGTATCATCAAATCCTCCCTCCAACGGTCTTTGATAATTTTTTTTTTTTTCATTTCTAAATTTTTCGGGGCGAGGTATTTTATATGTAGAAAGTGTGTACGAAGTTTGTAATAAATTGGTCATGCAGTTTTCATTGCAGTGAACACGTACTTTGAAAAAGTAGTTTCGAGAAAAACGCAGCACCGGCTTGCTTGTGGATATTTTCGCGTACAAATTTCACGGAATGTTCTTGAAATCACCCTTAACAATGTACCAAAGGTTTCAATAAATTTACTCTATCCATATAGACGAAAAAAATTCGCAAAAAAGTGTTTTTTTTACGCTGAAACCCCTACCCTCCCCTCAATGAAAGAAAAATCTTCGTTGGTTTTTTTTCGGATAATTCGGATTAATTTTCAACACAGCCCGTTTGGAAGACGGTCCCATGCCACCGCCATTTTCAAAGATTAATAAATAAAACATACCATGTAACAAAAGTAGTGATCAAAAAAACCCCAAGTCTCAACAATGGTGAAAAAATCTTCCCAAAAAAAACCACGAAACTCCGCAATGTTTTGCTCGCCTAAGGTATCTCCCCCCTTAAATTCCAATTTCTTCAATCATCATTACCCAATGACCGAATATATGACTGCAGTAATCATCGTGACGCATGTAAATATCGCGACAATCGCACCTCCAGCGCCAACAAAACTGCCAAAGCCGACAAACCAAAGTCCGAATAGAGTGAGACGAATGTCTTTATTGGGACCGGACGTTGTCCGTGGGATCGTTATCTCTTCCCAAGGCTTTCAGGCCTCGAATCTCACTGCGAGGAAGCCGGGCTTAAGGGGGGATTGTCTTTTTTTTTCGCAAAATTGACCGCTTTTTGGGAATTTTTTTGTGAAGAAAGTATACAACGGAAAACTTGTGAAACTTGGCATATAGTTTTATTGATCTGTTTACTACATACAAAAGAATTTTTAAACAATTTCATCAAAAAATCCGCCTCCCACCCCCCTCGACGCGCGATGGTCCTTTTTTGATGGTGTGCACGATTACAGCCTTCACGTTCATCCTGCAACGAAAACCCAAAAAGCATTTTACTTTAGACACATATAGCTATCGTTCGATGAAGGGAAAAAAAAATTGACGATTTGGTGACGTTTTGAACTTGAAGTATCGATTTTTCGAAAAAAATTGATCGATTTTTTGTTATAAATAAAAAACTATTAAACGTATTGCTTTTTTGCTTCATCAAACGATAAAAGGATGTCAGCTGAGCATTCTGTCCAAATTTGAAGGCAATCGGTTGAATAGTTTTTGAGAAATCGTGCACACCAGTTGTGAAAAAGCTGTTTCGAGAAAAACGCGTTTAAGGGGGGATTTTTTGATGAAATTGTTTAAAAAAATTTTTGTATGTAGTAAACCGATCAATAAAACTATATGCCAAGTTTCACAAGTTTTCCGTTGTATACTTTCTTCACAAAAAAAATCCCAAAAAGCGGTAAATTTTGCGAAAAAAAAGACAGTCCCCCCTTAAAGGGTCGTGGTAGATCCCCAATAAACGCCCAGACTAATGAACAACTTCCCCTATATATGTACCTGTGTATAAATCGCACGAAGGCTCGCGAGGAAGGACTCTTCCCGATTGCGAGGACCCGATATCGCCAGTCTTCGTGAGAACGCGTAAATATTTTTCGTAGCTATTAATTCGCGTGGCTATATGCGAAACGTTTCAGTATGTGCGAACCTTCCGGTCGCATGGTGAAAAGAAATTAAAAAAAAACACATAAAACGTGGATGGTCGAAGGAAGAAAAATGTACTGCCGAAATACTTTGAATCTTACCCAGTGCATTATGTATAGTTATACATATGTTTTATATACCCATACTTGTGGGCGTACAAATACGAAGGCGTATACGTTGGCGTCGAATTTAAAAGGATAATAGGAAGTCTATGGTATGCCGTGTGTATACGTTTTAGTAGAGAGGAACAAACGGCGCCGCGCTCTTCGAGATACGCGCGTACGATTCCTTGTCCGATCGCGAGATTGCTTTATTTAAATTCGTTAAGAAGTCGCTACTCGCAGAATGCATTTCGTTGGCAGATCAACTGTTTTTATTTCATTTTATTTCATTTTTTATCATTCTTCTTGTTCAATTCTCTCTCGTTCACTTTGGCTCCCATCTTTAACTTGCTTTCAACGTTTTATTGCTCTTCCTCTTTCTCTCTTCTCTCTCGCTTTCTCTCTATTCGCCTATACTTGAGCCCTTTCGGAACGGAGGCGCACGCCGAGACGAAGGGACCGCAGACTCCTCCCTGACGCATTAGACATCGAAATAATGTTATCTCTGTGCTGGAATCAAGCGATAAATATAATCTGGTCGCCGAAATTTGTCGGTCTCGGCTCTATCTTGACGCGAATGCTTTATTCGCTTATTTTTACCATTCATTTACCTCCGCAACCGCACACCTGATGTTTCATTTTGTTGAGGGCGTATTACGTTGAAACGCACGTACGAAAGATCGCATGTAATCGCATCTGCGCTTGGATTGCGGCTGAATCGGATCGTTTGTATGTATAAAGATATATATATATTAGGGTGATTCGTTTCAGGGCAACTTTTTTTTGACCCATCGTGCCCGAAAACCTTTAGTCGGTACCCAAAAACGAACTTTCGTGAAAGGGGGGTGTTGTCAAAAAATATTTAGAGGTCGCGAATCAAAGTTGAAGGTTTCCCATTTGATTAACATTGACAAAAATGTTTTTCTCGTTATTAGTGTTACCATTCCGCGAATTTTGATATCGCGATATTTTCCAAGTGGGTTCTCATAGGAAATATGATACTCCATAATAAAGTTCATTGAGTCATGGCCGTAAATTCAACCGTTTCAGCGGCATCATTATTTCAAGTGAATGTTGTGCAAAATATCTATTCAAACGGCTGTAACACCTAAACTATTAGATATATCGAGAAAAATTCAGATGAGAACTTTGTAGAGAAAGTAATTTTCTACAAAAAAGTCTTATAAGCCGAGCCCGAAAAATCAACTCTTTCTCAGCTATAGGTGGATGAAGTAAAATAAATAGATATTTTTTTAAACAAAAAAATCTATTCATTTTACTTCATCCACCTATAGCTGAGAAAGAGTTGAATTTACGGGCTCGGCTTATAAGACTTTTTTTTAGCAAATTACTTTCTCTACATAGTTCTCATTTGATTTTTTTTCGATATATCTAATAGCTTAGGCGTTACAGCCGTTTGAATAGATATTTCCATACAATATTCACTTGAAATAATTATACCGCTAAAACGGTTGAATTTACGGACATGGCTCAATGAACTTTATTGTAAAGTATCATATTTCCTATGAGAACCCACTTGGAAAATATCGCGATATCAAAATTCGCGGAATGGTAACACTAATAATGAGAAAAACATTTTTTTCAATGTTAATCAAATGGGAAACCTTCAATTTTGATTCGCGACCTCTAAATATTTTTTGACAACACCCCCTTTCCACGAAACTTCGTTTTTGGGTACCAACTAAAGGTTTTCGGGCACGATGGGTCAAAAAAAAGTTACCCTGAAACGAATCACCCTAATATATATGGGACATTGTAGGCCATTTCGCCGAGCCCGTGACCCCGACCATGTTATATTTTACTGATTTGAAAAAAAAATTGTACCTCATGAAAGGAATATCCACACCGATTTTTAGATTTTTATCTCTTCTCTTTTAAGAGTTTTGATTTTCCAAAAAATGTCGATTTCGGAAGTTTTGGAAACGTTTCAACGCTGATAACTCCTAAACTAATTGAGATATCGACAAATGTCACTAAATAATTTTTTTTTCATTACGAAGCATACTTTCGTTAAAAATATGAAAAAATGATCAATTATCAATGTCAACGTTTTTTTTCTGCTTCTAAAGTTAAAACTATTTTTAAAAACAATGATTGCCTTTTTTATTTTTTTCAAAAAATTCTCTGAAATAGAATAACCCATTCTATGATTTTTAAGACTAGTCTCATCGTGGGCCCATTTTTCCTTCTATTTTTTTTGAATTCATCATATTTTTTTGAGATTTTTGTCATTTCAATCTCCAAAAATGCTATTAATGATTTTGTGATTTGCAATTCGGCTTCGACAAGCCTGTAGAGGTTTATTTTTTATTTGTGTGGAATTGAACGAAAAAAATTATTATGAATAAAAAATCATTTTTTTTTCGTTATATTCAGCTGAAATCAATTTTCAGAACGAAAAATGGGCCCACGATGAGACTAGTCTTAACAATCAAAGAATAGGTCACTCTATTTTAGAGAATTTTTAGAAAAAAATGATAAAAGGCAATCATCTTTTTAAAAAATAGTGTTCACTTTAGAAGCAAAAAAAACGTTGGAATTGATAATTAATCATTTTTTAATATTTTTTAACGAAAGTATGCTTCATAATGCAAAAAAAATTATATAGTGATATTTGTCGATATCTCAATTAGTTCAGGAGTCATCAGCGTTCAAGCGTTTCCAAAACTTCCGAAATCGACATTTGTTGGAAAATTATAACTCCTAAAAAAGAACAAATCAAAATAAAAAAATTGGTGTGGATATTCCTTTTATGTGGTAAAATTTCACTAAAAAATCAATATTACAAAAAAAAATGTTAGAAAAAAAATTTCATTTTTTCGATCGAGCTATTAATTATTGAGATACGGCGATTTTTAAGTTTTCAACCCCTATTTCTTAGGGTTGGAGCGAGTTAAGGGACAACGTTTTATTGGGGTTACTTTCAGTATGCAGCCATCTACCTTCAGTAAGAAATTCATATTCTACGCTAAAAAGTGCTGAGTTTTCGTCTCTTTTACTGGACTATTGAGGGCTAGAGCAACCTGCACGAATTGCAACGATTGCATCGTTGCGAAATCTACCCTTCATCGTGGTTTTCTGATATTTAATCTAAGGCCTATCGTCGTTACGCGATAGTTCTAAATAAAGTGTGGCTTCATATCAACAACATCCAGTCAACACGGTTTATCCTTTTCTAGGACGGTCTTTAGGAGCTCGCACAGGTTTAAGGGATAGGTTACTCTGACGATCCGAAAATCAGGGTTGCTTAAAAATATTGATTTTAAAGGAACAAGTGAGATCATCGAAAAATCGTTTGAACATTGATTTTTATGTACATTAACAAAGTTGTGTGCGAAATTTGATTAAAAAATATTAATAATCGAAGAAGTGATAAACAATCTCGTGAAGAAGCTTTGAACTTGAGGGGCACAACGGTGTACTTGATTTTGGTCACCCGGTTGATCTGAAACAAAAAAGGAGGTTTTTTCTTAAACTAAATAATATTGGCTAAGACTTGACGGAACTTTTTTTGTTACCGTGTTTCAATCATCGAAAAAAGTTTGAATTTTTTTTTTCGAACAAAAATGGCATCATTATTGTTCTGAAGAGAAACGTCGTTCAAGATTAAACTACTACTTCACTGAATAAGTATACCAACGTTCAAGTCAATCTGTTCATTTGATGTCGATAAATTGTGTACACCGTTTTGAAAAATATTGTTTTAAGAAAATCGCTTTTAAAGCTTCACTACCAGCTATATCGATGTAATCATTAGTTTACCTTCAATCTGCCATTGCTGCACCATATGTTGGACCTTCCTCTTCAATTTGATTTGCCTCAAGCGATCGTCGATTTTTGGGTTATTTTGCGCAGTAGCCCGACCCCTTAACATTCTTTAAAAATCAAACATACTTATCAAACAACACGTAAAAAAGTATTATAATTAATTTAATATTTTCGTGAAATGGGACGATAATTAACATCTTTGTTGAAGATCTAAGTTATCCATTGATAGGAAAAGCAAAGGAGAAGCAAAGTCAACAAATGCATTTTTATTAGTGAAAAGGTGCAAGTTACTTTGGGGTCTTCTTTTTGGAATGACGTTTGTGCAGGTATAGGGAGGGATTGCAAAATCGTGGTACACCTCTACCTGAGGATTTAAAGTGTGGACGTGTTTGTTCGCGGGGTATTCTTTCCGGTAGAAATTCTATAGAACGTAATGTGAATGTATGTTTGTTCATCGAGCACGTAGTGGTCGTATTATGTGTATATATATATATATACATATATCAAATGGACGATGTAGTTTTGAGAGGTTCATAGTAGGCTACGAGGGTGGTCCTGAGACGGAAGTCCATTGAGTTGAGCCCCATCTCGTTATATTCACTTCCGTTTGCACATAACACTTTTTCCTAACGCATTTCGTACCCTCATATCCCTACGGCACTACGTCCGCTTTACATTTTTTATT
Organism: Ophion ellenae; assembly: GCA_963210295.1. Classification (NCBI taxonomy): domain Eukaryota; kingdom Metazoa; phylum Arthropoda; class Insecta; order Hymenoptera; family Ichneumonidae; genus Ophion; species Ophion ellenae. The sequence continues at coordinate 24,022,531 of OY723389.1, read as the reverse complement.
CATCTGTTGAAATATTTTAGAGTAACAGGTTAATATTTTTTATCCATTTTTGTTTGCGTGGATTATTTAGTTACCGGGCTACATCCACCCAGAGGCCCGAAAAAAATGGCCAAATTCCGATTTTTTTTCTTGGGAAACGTTTGGTGAAAAAAAAACGCATTTTTTTAACACAGGAAAAAATGGTGAAAGCCTTAAAAAAATCACAAAAAAAAAATACCGAAAAATGACAAAAACGTGGCCGCCGGCAGAGCCTTAAAAAAATCACAAAAAAATACAGAAAAATAACAAACACGTGGCCGCCGGCAGAGGCTTAAAAAAATCACAAAAAAATACAGAAAAATAACAAAAACGTGGCCGCCGGCAGAGCCTTAAAAAAATCACAAAAAAAATACAGAAAAATAACAAAAACGTGGCCGCCGGCAGAGCCTTAAAAAAATCACAAAAAAAATACAGAAAAATAACAAAAACGTGGCCGCCGGCAGAGGATACTGTTTTCAAAGTCGATGGACGTGATATCTCGAGAACCACTTAAGGCCGGAGCCTGAATTATAAGGTCGGAAAAATCGTTTTTTCTATTGCTTAAATCAATAGATAAACTATCCAAGAATATATTTACAAAGGTACAGAGGCCAATTATAAATATTTTCGAAGATACAAGGCCAAAAGCAGAGAAGCGATTAATATTTGATATTGATATTTCCTCCTATTGAAAAATTTGAAGCGCGTTTTCTCCAGTTTTCATTTTCACGATTTTTCCAAATTGGTCGGCGTGATGGCAAAAAAAACTAAACGACCTACTAAATTAAACCGAAGTTTATTTTCTTCAGTGTAAAAATCTCTTCTAAGTGAATTCGAAAAGTCGTTGAAAATGTATTTTTAAATCATTTTTATACCACGCCAAAGTGTTTTTTTAAACACATTTTTTTCAAACCTGAGAAAAGTCATACTTTCACGATTTTTTCAGCTTTTTGTTAATTCGCCCAGAAGAAAAATATATGACAATTTAAAATTTTGTTGGTTTTTGGGGACTGCAATGGCAAGACGCACATGGTATAGGCTGATAAATCTGCAGTCATTTTCTTGTTTCATGTTGAAATTTTGTTTTATACATTTCGAATATACATTAAAAGATACCTCAATATTCACTGGGCTCAGTTGTTTTTTTTCCTTCTAAAAAAAATCGAGAAAAACCGCTTTCTTTGGACGATCTTAAATTTACAGTAGATACGATGAGAAACATTTAAAGGCCGTTGACGATTTCACTTTTTTTAAATCGATCTTTATTTTTTAATAGTTACGTAAAAATGATGATTCTTTTAAATAGATTTTGCATGCTCGAGTTTTTATTCATTGCCACTTTGTTTAAAAAAAATGATTTCGATCATCGACGATCGTCAGCGACTCGTATTTATTGTTAACTTGAATAATCCGTTTGGTTTTTATATTTCACATAGACCGTTTAAGTTGGAGAGTGTCCACCGTCAAACGTCGCGAAAAAAATTTCATCATCTGCCGGCGGCCATGTTTTTCTTGCTTTTCTGTATTTTTTTGGTGATTTTTTAAAAATACTCTCAACACATGTACCTTTGTGTTTAAGAAAATGCGTTTCTGTTCCACCAACCGTTCACCGAAAAAAAATCGAAATTTAGGAATTTTTTCGAGCCTCTAGGTACATGTAGCCCCTTAACAAATTCACCATTTTTATAATTTTACACAATATTTTTCCCCCTATTTTACGCAAATTATCATAGCTTTTTCTCCTTCTGTCTTTTTATCTTCACACTGCACTTTTCGATATTCGACAATGATATCACTTTCATTTTTCTTATCCATACAGTGTTCACAATGAATTATTAAAGGAATATATTACGCTCTTTTTTTAGTCAATTTTACTGCAATATCATTCGTGAAAGTCGGAAAGATTTGGCACAGCAAACTGCGAAATCCGCGTCTTTGTAAAATTATTTTTTGGCACAATGGCGTCAAAATATTTTTTCTTCAGGGTTGCCACTTTCAAATAATAAATCTCGTGGACTAATATTACGCCGCACTGAATAATATCAGACCAGGTAATAGTTGAACTATAATAGCACAAGCCCAAAATTTACGTTAGCTCTAGAGTACCGAACACCCGAAGCGTGCTCTCTCTGAAGCTTTTGGATTACAGAAAATGTCAATGGTTCAGTGGAGCAGGTACATGAATCCCCCGGGTCGTGACTGATCCCTCAAAAGCGTCTCACAGATTTTACGACTGACCCCTATTCTAAGGGAGAAGAAAGGGATTTTTTTGGCGTGTAGGTTTTAATAATTCTCGACTTATGTAAAATATCTTGTGACCTTACCTCAAAAGAAGTGAACGATTTTTTATTCTAATAGCATTTAAATAACACCCTCGTGTTATGTCATTTTTCTACTGTGCTAGTACGATTTTTTTAAAGTCAAGAATAATATTCATATGTATATCGAACAAAACAGTTTGTGACGGAGCATTTGAACCAAGTACAATTGCTTTGTACTTGATTCGAAAATCAGAAGCTTTGATCAGAAAATCAGCAAAAATTTGCGGATTTTCAATATTTTTTTTGTTAGTGAAAATTTGCTTCACAATTTTTTAGAATTAGGGCATAATTTATTACGACTTCTGACTGTTATATAGTATTTTTTAAATTAATCTTTCAAAATAGCGGAGGTATAGCACGGTCTTCTAAATTGCATTTTCAACATTGGCGTGACGTATAGCCAAAAAACTAATCGATTGATCCTGATGAAATTTCGTATAAATCTTTCTAGCCTTATCCTTAGTCTAGTAGTCTAGCCTTATCCTTAGTCCAAAAAAAAACCCTAAATGTTTTTAAAAATAAAAAGTATTTTTTCATTGCAAAATGTAGCCATGTTTTTTTTTTCGAAAAAATGCAATCTTTTTGTTTCAAAGCGTACCGTTCCATTGATTTTCAACATTTCTCATTTTTTCTTGGTTCATGTTCTGCGTATAAGTGGTAATGAAAGGTAAATCTTTGTTGGTTTTTTTTCAGATTAATCCCGCCGACCTTATGGGTCACGCCGTCCGACAACCTCCTCCCGCAAACCGTTTAGAAGACCGTGCCATACTTCCGCCATTTTTGAAGATTAATAACAAATAAATAAAAAATACTGTGTAACAGCCAAAAGTAGCAAGAAAACGTACCCTGAGTCTTAAAAATGGTGAAGAAATCTTTTCTTTGAAAAAAACCTTGAACATCAGCAATTTTTTCATCGTCTTAAGCTATCTGCCCCCTCAATTATTTTTCCACATTACTACAAGATCAAACTTTGGAAAATTATGTCAGAAATTGAATCAAGCTCAAATTCAGCGAAAAAATTAATTTCTCACCTTTTCGTGAAAAATGAGCTTTCGTGAAAAATGCGCAAAAAAAAGAGCTAATGAGTAATGTAGAAATTTGTTTTATATGGGGGAAAATTTCAATTTCTCAATTGAAATTGGTTTTATTTCGGGGCAAATTTCAATTCCTCAATAGGAATTCGTTTGAAACGGAAGCAAGTTTTAATTTCTCAATGAATGAAACTTTCGAAAATTAAATCAAGCTCAAATTAATTCCTCACCTTTTCGTAAAAAATGATCAAGTTTTAATTTCTCAATTGAAATTTGCCCTCAATTTAGCGAATGAAGAAAATTAATGAATTCTCTGTAAATTTCACAAGATCTTATACGTTTGCCTCAATAACAATTTACTACGCCAATATTTCGAGTGACGCAGGAATAATGAGTATTCTTCTCATTTTCGTCATAGATATAAATTTCAATTCTTACGAACCCAGCACTGCGTAACGAATGTACCTTCGCTTTTTTTTCTGCACATGTTCATGAATTTCAATCATACGAGAAAAAAAGAACTACGATTATTTGATTGACTAAACCATCCTTAACGTCGTGTCAAGTTTTTTGTGCGCCTGGATCAATTGTGCTAGTCCATTGCGTACGTGCATACATATTCATGTCGAAAACGGTTGCGGAACCGGCACGCGACGACGGGCTCGAGGGACACGCGTCGACCACTTGAAGAATCCTACGGTGCGTAATACAAACACGAAAAAAATGCCCTCTTGTTAATTCTATTTAATCCCACGCAAACGGATTTCCCCTGATCGAACGACTACTCGAACTATTCGAAGCTCTCGTTTTTGGCATTGTATACACAATGCCATATATTTATTTTCCTATAGGGCATTTCAGATCAAATATATCTCCGATCCTTGCAATTTTTGAGCATATATACAGGGTGTTAGGAAACTCGATGCGAATCCTTAAGGGGGTGATAGGTCACCTCGTTAGGAACATATCTAACCTAGGTTCCCCATGGAAATTTATGTATGTAAAATATATGCAGAAAATATATGCTATATATATATAATATATATATATATATATATATATATATATATATATATATATATATATGTAGCATATATTTTCTGCTACGATATATATCGGTCGCATATATAGTGACGAAAAATAGAATAATACCTATATATTCAGTATATATGCACCAAATATATGACGCATATATGACCCATATATTTTCGATACATTTTTCTGACCAAAACATATATGCTACGTATAAACACTATATATGATGCATATATGAGGCATATACGACGCATATATTTTCGATATATTTTCAATCTATTTTTTTGTCAGAAAAATATATCAAAAATGTATGCGTCATATATGACGCATACATTTTTGACACATGCCTGACAAAAAATATATGCTGTGTATAAACACTATTACAGTTAAACTTAATAAAACTTAAAGCTTAAACTTAAAAAAACTTAACTTACAGTTAAAGTACGCTATTACATATAAACACTATATACAGATATGCTACGCATATCTGTATATATGTGGCATATATGTACCATTTATGCAGTATATATGTGGTATGTACGCAGTGTGTATGCAACATACATGCTAAATATATGTGGTATATGTGCAGGGTAAATGCTACATATATCATTGATATATGATACATTGATATACAGTAATACCACGCATATACATCTCATATATAAAAACGTTACGAAAATTAGAATTCGGCACATATATGCAACATATACTTTCAATATATAGCATACATTTCACATATACAGGGTGCGCCAGAGAAACTTACTTATTTGAAAGGTCAATAAAAACAAAAGTACTTCAATTATTGTTTAAAATTTTTTTTTTTTGAGAATACAATATCCCAATTTTTTTTTCATGCAGTCTTGAAAATGACATCGGATAAATGGCGACCCCCATTGCGCATACACTGATGAAGTCGATTTTTGAAATTCGTATCCACTCTTTGCAGCATATCAATCGGTATGTTGGCAATGGCGTCGCGAATGTTGTTATTGAGGTGTGCTATGGTCCGTGGTCGATCGACATAAACCAGAGATTTCAAATAACCCCATAAAAAGAAATCGCATGGAGTCAAATCTGGAGAGCGTGCCGGCCATTGGAGATCGCCTCTGAGAGAGATGAGGCGGTCGGGGAAATGTTGTCACAACAAATTCATTGAGTCTCGTGCTGTGTGTGCTGTGGCTCCATCTTGCTGAAACCACACGTTCCTAACGTTCATTTCTTCGAGTCTTGGAAAAAAAAATTCCTCGATCATGTTCCTGTAACGAGCTCCATTCACGGTAACCGCGCGACAAGTGAGCGACCGTTAGAAAAGAAGCTCTCGACTGCGAAGGCCCGCTGCTCTCTAGACCAGAGCATGATGGCAACTGACTGGAGGGAGAAACAAACTTGGGAACTTCCCCCTCCAGATGCGCCCCCTCTCGCCCCTCTACCCGCCCAACTCACCGCGCGGGAATTTTTTCAAATAAGTAAGTTTCTCTGGCGCACCCTGTATTACAATGATTAATCAAATAAATTTGCAGTATATTTTTGCGTATATAAATTTCC